>JAUTBY010059975.1:0-14543 GCA_032361585.1 Peltospira operculata | reverse complement strand
CGCTCTGTGGGTACACCCTCTGCTGCCCGCCGTGCCCCGGTGCGCAAATACTTCGCCTACTGGAGCGAGGACGAGGACACACAGCTGCTCTCCCTGCGAGCACAGGGCTACACCTACCCCTACATCGCCCAGCAGCTCGAACGCACCAAAGACTCCGTCAAAAACCGCTGCAAACGCCTCAAAGCCCGCCAACTGACACAAGCGGGGTCAGGCACGGACGATCAATCGCTTCGCGACAGATCATCCAAGCCAGACCCCTATCGCTCGTTTGTCTCCAGCCTGTTTGGTGGCGGTGAGCGATGAGTACCACACTGGCACAACTTGATAGACTAGACAGCATCGACCAGGCACTGACCCGTCTGGAGTTTATCTCTGTGATGCTCTCTGCCTGGGATGTTGAGCAGATCCCCATCACCATCGACGATCTGGCAGGATTGGGGCTGTTTCTCGATGATACGATCGAGGATATCCGCATCAGCCAGGGTCACCTCGAACGCCTTACCCCATCAGATACCCCACCATCTCATCGATGATGGTATCTTCTACTTTGCCAGCCAACGCTCCCTCCTCGATAGGCAGGAAGGGACGGGCTGGGATCACACTCCTCCTCCCTCTACCCGCACGACCACCAAACTGATGTATAGCGGCATAGACCAGGTTGGTGCCTATGGATGCTGCTGAAGCCGTTGCTACAGAAGTGATAGAGCCTGCCAGATGTCCGCTGTCCTGAAGCTTTTTGCCGCCACTGCGTCTGGCATGTGTGGCAGCACTCCATGGGGCCCAGGGCTTGCCCATCCAGCTCTCGGATGAGAAGTTGTCCTCTGTGGTCTCCAGTACGACCGTAGCCGCGATCTCATGCAGATGCTTCGTGTTGGCAGCACGACTGCCCAGACGCTCCAGTGCATCTGTGAGCTGCTGTGTGCCGGTGAGATCTATCTGGAGCTGCATGCCCCGTCCCATTGTGCTGTATATGTGATGAACTGCTGAAGCTTCTCCTCTGAACCATGCAGTACTACTATCTCTTCGCGGGTCAATGGGGTGCCTCTCTCTATGGCTTCTGTGAGCTTCTGCTCCCATATGTTGTCATCACTCTCAAAAAAATAACATGTTGCCTCCGAGTCCGGGAACATTGCATCATATTTCTCTTCGGATTTGGTGATAAATCTTGGCATCATTTGAGCTCCTTTAGCAGCTGCTCTATAGCAGAGAATGTCTGTGGAAAATACTCTCTGATTATACCAAGTTTTGATTCATCCCCCGTCACAATGGTCTGAAAAATATTGGCAAATGCCTCTGCACCCATCAGCCTCTTTGTGATCTTTACTCTGTCATTGCGTGTCTTTGCACCAAACTTTCGCTGTGTTGAGAGGTAAAACAGATCATGGATCTGTGCATCATCCAGCCCAGAGAGTATCTGCCTGAGTTTGTCCTTTTTGGCATTTGTCCAAAGTGAAGTATCCCTGGGGATCTTCTTTGTGAGATGGTTCTCTGACCACAGCTTACCGTCTGATCCGTTTATCTGATCTATGTGATGCCCCAGCTCATGCCTCAATGTCAAGATATCCACTGTTGCATTTCTCAGCAGGATTGTTTGGCTCTTTGTGTTGTATCCTGCGGGGATACTGCTTTGTGTGTCGATAGAGAGCTTTGGTCTGTTTGCCAGTAGGTAGCTTTTGAGGGTGGGATCTATATCTGTATCGATACTTTTGATCAGCAGCTCGTCTGAGGCGATCTCCTCCTCCGCTTTGGTGCGAAATGGTGCTTGGAGCTTGTCTGTTTTTGCCCTGCGAAGTGCCTCTAGTCTGTCTACACCTCCCTCTCTCACATCGTACGCCCAGTCATGATCGGCGATCGTTGGCGGCATACTGTCTGATTCGATCACACTGCCTGCCTCTCTATACCGCTCTACACTGCCTGCACTCACCGGAGACACCCTGCATCGACAGTTCCAGCCATTGGGCGGCCAGTTGCTATCCCAAAACGGATGGTCTTTGGGGAGTACCTTGCCGTGCATGGAGGCATGAGAGGGTCTGGTGCGGTTGTCCAGTATGGCGATATAGCGTACATACCGGATCGTCTCTCTGTTGTAGATCTGTCTGGCTCTGCCCGCCTGATAGGCTACACGCATATTGGTATAGTAGATCGTACGCAGCCGTCTGGTACCTACGGATATCTCCTTGACCTCTCCTGTGACTGGGTTGACAGCATCGACCTTTCCCCACCAGCCTTTTTTTGCCAGTGTAGGGCGTAGCTGTTTCTTCCATGTGCCAAATGGCGTACCCTCACGCTGTGCAGCCGTGATAGAGTCTCTGATATCTCGTAGCAGATCTTCTCTGGATATCTTGGCGACGGTAAATGCCTTGTGGTGTGCCTCCCACATCATCTCCTCATAGTCAAATGTGAGCTTGAACCCTTTCTCCTGTAGATAGCTGATCGCCTCTGTCGGAGGGAGCTTGGCAAAGCTGAGGATCGTATCGTTGCTCAGAGCCATAACTACTCCATCATCCCCGCCAGGTCATTGGCAAAGATCAGCCGACGCAGTGCCTCTTCTAGCTTGGGATTTTCAAACTGCTCTATCTGTATGAGTGCCTCCTCATAGCTGCTGCATTGCTCCAGTATCTGATAGGCTTGATGCAGCTCCTCCTGGATCGGCTCCATATCCTCTGCATCGATCAGCTGCTCCTGTAGGGTAAACGGTTTTGTTTCTTGTTTGGCATTAAGGGATCTAGCCGGTGGCACATAGCCATCAAGCCAACTACGGTATTCGATTTTGTTCTTCTCTTTGAGAGGGTTTCGCTTGATCTTAATGCCGAGCTTTTTTTCGATCTCTGCCTCCTCGATCTGGTACCCGCCTGCTGAGAGATCCTTGACGATCGTAGCGAACTCCTCCGGTGTGGTCTCTTTGGTGATGGGCAGCTCGAAGGTCACAGGCGTGAAGTTGGAGAGATTCAGAGAGAGGATGAGATTGAGGATGTCACTCATCCCCTCTTCGATACGCTTAGCATCAAAGGCGATCTTCTCCTGGAACCGCTCTTCTTGCATGCGTGCCAGAGCCAGTGAACCGGCACGACCATCTGAGATAGAGGTCGCTCCCACCAGATACTGTGCGATAAGCCCGTCAAAGTACTCGATCAGACCCAGGAAGTCTGCCTGTGTCCCTGCCTTGAGACTGCCCACATCGATATCCCCCGGGAAGATCCCGTAGCTGTTTGATTTGAGTGCCATCAATGCAGTGGTTAGTGCTTCGATCTGCTCTTTGTCAGAGATATCCGCACTCTTGATGATCAGTGGCGGCACGGCAAGAGAGTCAAAGTACTGGATATTGTAGCCGATGGTGACATGTTTGAGCAGTGCATAGTAGAGCAGCTTGTATGCCAGGGCTCTGTTCTGGATATCATCCCCCTTTTTGGCATGCCGGTACATCACCACTCTGGGGGAGAGATCCGGGATATAGAGCTTCTTCTCTTTTTTGGTGGCGATATAGTGTGTCTCTTTTTTATCGCTGTAGTGCAGTAGGGTTGGGGCGTGATGTGTGATACCACTTGGCAGCACCATCCCATCCATTGCCTCAAACTCAAGCTCCAGCAAAGAGTAGCCGTAATAGATCCCGTCACTCATGGCATAGAGCCACTCACTCAGCGGTACCTGCTCGAAGAGCCTATCGAGCACTCTCTGCTCTGCGGCTCCTGCGGTAATGACAGGTTTGATCCCTACGATAGCGTTTTGGCGTTTCTCTACCCCCTCGGCGATTTTGAGGTCACGATCTAAAAAGAGCTCAAACAGCTCGATGATCTCTTTGAAATCATTGGTGCTCAGTGCTGCTTTGACACGATCGATCGTGATAAACTCCGCCTCCCTCTGGGGTCGGATCGGTGGGAGCGGTTTGACCGGGTCTCTCTTTTTCTTGAATGGGTTTGGTATCTTTATCATCTGCTCTCCTTTAGAACCATGTTTAAACCATCGTTAAATGGCTTCAATTTTGTTTAACTATTTTTCTGTGACCCATGACATACCCCCGACACAAAAGAGGCTTATTTTGGCTATTTTTCATTCAAAAACTTTTTGGCAGTGTCTTGTACCGCCTGAGCTCTTTTTGGAGCTTCTTGACCTCGGCATAGTCTATCCCCCCACCGATCTCATAGACCCGCTTTGCCATCTCTGAGGCATCGAGCAGATCATCGTGAGGAGATTTTGGATAGGTGTCGAGCTCCTCTATCAGGAGTGTTGCCTTGGCATCCACCTCTATCACGCCATCTTGTATGAGTGGTGCGAGTGAGTTGATGCGGATCTCTTTGGGGATATTGTTGCGTAGGCTTTTGACAGTGGGGATCACCCCCATCTGTCTGGCGGTACGCTTGAATACATCCTTGAAAAACTCCTGATACGCCACCACCTCCATAGCGATAGAGGTTCTGGAGATCTTGGAGTAGCGTATATAGATAGAGAGCAGTGTCCCGATCATGTCGGTGGGGTTTTTCTTGTAGCCTCTGGCTGTGAGGTAGAACTTTTTACGCTCCCTGTGCCAACCCAGTATCGCAATGGCAAAGTAGTCTCCTTTTGCTTTGCCCATGGCGGGGTCTACCCCGATAAAGTAGGCATCACATTTTGGCATCGTCTCATAGGTCTTGTATCTACCAAAGAGCAGTGCATCGGCTGAGAGTGGGATGTTTTGATACTCTTGGATAAAACTCTCTTTATCTTCTGCATACTCCTCTTTAAAGGTCTCTTTATCCAGTGTTGGATCATCCAGCTTCCAGCTTTTGAAATCCAGAACCAGAGGAAAGTTGCGATAGTAGACGGCTCTGTTTTTGCTCACTCTGGAGAGGAGAGAGTCATGATGCAGGATCGTACCGACGATCAGGATATTGTGCCATCCTCTTCGTGAGGGAAGTTTTTTGATCGTCTTGGTGTACCAGCGATAGAGTTTGGCTCTTTGGGTTTTCGACTCTACATTCTCGTCATTCTCTATATCATCGAGTATGATGAGATCCGGTCTCCAGCTGAGAAATCTGATACCACGGATCTTGGCACCGCTTCCCGCACACATCAGCTTCATCAGATGCCCCGCAACCTCCAGAATGATCTCTTCATCATTGGATTTGTGCAGGGTGATCTCAAAGTCACGAATGAACCGTTGGTTCTCCTCTAGCTCTACCTTGACCACCTCGAAGATACTCTTTGCCAGGGTGTCTGTACTGGAGATCTCCAGTATGAAGCGACGCTCCTGCCTGATCACCTCCTGTAGCGTAAAAAGGTTGGAGACCGTGGTGGTCTTTGCTGCACCCCTGTACGCTGTCAGCTCTACAATACGATGTTTTTTCATGGTGGGGCGTAGCTGCTTGTGAACAAAGTTGCGAAAGAGACTGCGGTCTTTGGCGGCATGTTCGACATGATGCGGGAAATAGGTGGTGGTCATATACCAGAGATCACGCTTTGCGCGTGCTACCCGTTTGGCTCTGCCTGTATCGTCCAGCAGCGGCAGTTCTCGCAGGTAGGCTCTGAGCTGTTCTATCTCTGCTTTGGTCATGGGCTACCTGCTGCGTACAAGTGTGACGATCTCGTCAGCATGGGTGCTCATGAACTCCGCTACATCTGCGGCATGATGACGCAGTGCGATCTTTGCCATCTCTTCGATCGTTGCATACGCTACCTCTTTGGTCAGCTTCTCTTTGGCAAATCTACAGTCACCCTCTGCGGACTTGAGCTTGTAGTAGGCTTGGGTGTAGCGTTGCAGGATCTCTAGCTTCTTTGGGCTGTCACTGCTTTCGAGTTCATCGGTAGCAGACTCAAACTGCCGTATCAGCTGTGCAACGAACTGCTGC
Source organism: Peltospira operculata (assembly GCA_032361585.1). NCBI lineage: Eukaryota > Metazoa > Mollusca > Gastropoda > Neomphalida > Peltospiridae > Peltospira > Peltospira operculata. The sequence continues at coordinate 8,721 of JAUTBY010059975.1, read as the reverse complement.
TCTTTTGCTTTCATCTCCGCGGAGCTTGTAGCATCAAGCAGTGCCTCGGTATCCCAATCATACTTTTTTCTCCAGTTGGAGATCGTCTGTCTCGATACCCCTACGGTCGTGGCTATCTGAGTGAGTGGGATGTTCTGGATATAGAGCTTGTAGGCTTTCTCCTGTTTTATGTTAGCCACGGTTCTTCCTTTGTGTAGTATTCGCTGATAGATATATCGATCTGGTAGGTGACAAACAGCCCCTCCAGTTGTATCGGTATCATCCGTTTGATCGTAAACAGGTCTGAGTGCTCCTCCATGAGTGGCGTGAGCACTTCGAGGATATCACCCAGATCTGTACGCAGTGCCTTTCTGGCCAGGTAGATGCTAAACAGATATCTCGGCTGCACCTGGTCAAACTCCACATGAGAAAAAAACAGATAGTTCCCCACAGCATTGATCGGCTTGGTGAGCACCTTGAGGCTTGGCACGATCGCCTGTAGGTTACGGATCTGTCTGTTTACATCCATGCACCACTCCTCTGCCCTACAGCATATCCGAAATCATCCGCCGTGGCTTCTGCCTCCTCCTCTCTCTTTGCCGGTGCGCGGTCTAGCTCTTTGAGTGCGGCGAGGTAGCTCTTCTCATAAGCATCTGTCTGGAGGTCTCCTTTGACCAGCAGATAGCGGTACACTGCCAGATCGAGGATAAACGCTTGCTTGAGATCCCTGTCTCCTACGATCTCCAGTGCCTCCTCTGCGATCGTGGAGACCAGTGGCTCCTCTACCTCCTCGGCATTGGAAAGGATCTTAAGCAATCGTTCATTGAGTATCTCTGTAAAAGTCATCTGCTTTCCTTGTTACGAAACGCCCCCACCACAGGAGGGGCGATCTATTGGTTATGCTGCGGTACCGTCGCAGAAATAAGCCAACTGCCACAAGCCGTAGCCTGCATTATGCTCTGCATCCACCCCATAACGGAACTCTGCACGCATAAAAACAGACTCATCGGTAGGGTTGTCCATCGCGGTGAATGTGATCGGTCTGTTCTTCTGGAGGATCAGTGCCTTGATCACTCTGGAATCATCAAACAGGTACCAGCCTGTATCGCTGTTCAGATGCGGTACCACAAGCACCTCTGCCATATTCTCGGCGATATTGGTAGTCCCGTCGATCTCTTTGGCTTTGACGATCTCCAGTGCCGTCTCTTCCAGAGCAGGCGGTACGACCAGGAGCGTTGGCTTGATGCCGAGGGGTTTGCCCCCTTCGCCTTTGAGCTTCTGCATTTCGGTACGCTTTGCCAGGAATGACTCACGGCTGAGTACCTCTGTACCGATATTGGAGTATGCTACCCCACCGAGATCATGGTTGTCTGCAAAGAATGGTTTGCCATCATAGCAGGTACCGTTCGCTTCGAGCAGATCATAGGTGATCTCATCATAGTGGCTCTGTGCCGCTCTACCGTGCTCTCTGACCGCTGGCTTCATGACACCGAGGTTGTCATAGAGGATATAGTCTCGATCTACGGCAAAGGTACTCTCAAAACGCTTCTTGGTGATAGAGTAGCCATGTGCGATCAGGTCGTTGAGTACTCTGTCTCCGATCCACTCACGCATTTTTGGGAACTGACCCAACCATCCATAGTCTACCGAGGGCGTGTTTGCCTTGGTGACTGTTGCGATACGCTCAAAGGATGTCGGCGTACTGTTTGCTGCATCCATTACCTCTTTTTTGAAAAGCTTTGCTGTTTTTCTTAGGTTCTCTCCGTTGATAATTGCCATCTGTTATGCTCCTTTGTTACCAGCCGACCTGGGCTGCGAAATCGTCGAGATCTTCGTCTCTACTGTTGTGCTCTTGCTCTGGATCCAGTTTCTGCATGTGTGTACCTGCTGTCAGACCATCCAGCCAGCTGCCCAGTTGTGTCTTGTTGAGACTCATGGCAAACGCTTTTTGTGTTGGCAGCACTTTACCGGCTGTTAAAGCCGCGTTGAATGCCTGCTCTTTGAGCTCATCTTCTAGCTGCTTGATCATCTCATCTTTCTGGTTGAGCTCCTGTGTCTGCTGATCGAGCTTTTCGTTGAGCTCTTTGATCTGCGCTTCATTCTCTTTGGGATCCACTTCATTCTCCTTTGGGTTGGTTTTGTCATTGATCTCTAGTTTGAGATTGGGGGTATTGGTCAGGGCGACCGCCTCGATCGTGATCACCTCTCGTTTTTGGTTGAGGATGAACTCTGGAGAGAGATAGCGGTAGCTTTTATCCTCGATGAGCTTTTTGCCCTCTTTGTTGAGAGAGAGCAGTCCATACACGCCATCCTCTTGCAGCTCCAGACTCTCCAGTGTGATCCACCCTACTGCTCTGGAGTTGTGGGTGGAGGTGTAGCCATGTTCTACATTGAGCGGGATGTCCACACCATTCTCTTTGGTTTTTACAAGGGTAGCCTCACTCAGACTGAAGAGTCTGCCGTCCATCCCACGGAACTCACCGTAGGGAGAGATCTTGATCTTCTTGCCCTCTTGGTAGTTGTTGATCTCTATAGTATAGATATCACCGTGTTTTTTATCGCTCATCGCACTCCTTTTTTGGTAGGGGTCTGGCTTGGATGATCCTGCCTTGACATGACCGTCCGTGCCTGACTCCCCACACTGTTTTTATCTAACGATATAGCGAATGATATCCCCTTTTTTTGGCGGTTTGTTCCATATAAAATCTATGTGGAATATTGCCCATCAAAAAGATGTAATAATGCTCCAGATGAAACAAAAGGAACCCCATGAACCAGACCGCAGAAGCCGCATTGACCGCCAAGGTGATCTTCTCTGCTATAGGTGCAGCACTCTCTTGGCTGCTTACCTATACAGGGATAGACACTGAGGTCTTTGCGATCTTTTCCGCATTGATTGTTGTCGATTTTGTGACAGGCATTATCAAAGCCCGACAGCTTGGGCAGAGGGTGACATCCAACAAAGCCAAGTACGGTGTTGCCTCCAAGTTCTCACTGGTGCTGCTGCCTATCGTCATGGCAGCAGGTGCCAAAGCGATCGGGCAGGATGCCTCGACACTCTTTGTCTGGGGGATGAACCTGCTGATCATCTCTGAGGTCTACTCTGTCATTGGGAACATCTACACTGTACGCACTGGGATTGAGCTGCCGGAATGGGATGTGATCTCTCTACTTGGCAAGCGTATCAGAGAACGATTCGAAGGAGGCGAGCGTGTTTAGTCTCAGATGGATGCTGATCCTTGGATCTGCTGCACTGGTCTATGTCACCATACAGCAGTACCGCATAGAGAGTCTCACGCATGATCTGGACGAAGCCAAAGTCACCACACAGACCCTAGAGATAGAGCAAAGCATTAGCCCTATAGCAGAGCGTGCAATGGGCGAGCTGCATAGACTGGAAAAGGAGCAGAGCAATGAAGAGAATATCACTACTGATGTCCATGTCATTACTTATGATTGGATGTACTGAGACCACCAGGCTCTCTATACCCAAGCTTACCGCAGTCAAACCAAAACTGGCAACACCGGTCAAGTGCGGCAAAGTCTCTATTACACATAGGGGCAGTTATGTATCGATATCCAAATCAGATGCAGACTGTCTAAATGCACAGATGCGTGCCTGTGCCAATGATCGCAAGCGACTCCTTATCGCCAACCGTGCCAATGTTGCACAGATCGAGAAACTAAATAGCTGGAGTAACAGATGAAGAAAGTAGCATTAGTTGTAGGACACAGATACGGAGCCCAGGGAGCATATGGCTCTGCCGGATATTCGGAGTATCGCTATTACGATGAACTATTTTTACCCGCACTTATATCCTCACTATCACATAAAGACCAAGTGAAAATTTTTCACAGACAGAACAGGTCTGGCTATACAAGGAATATGAAAGAGCTGCACAGAGAGATTGATGCTTGGGGGGCAGACTATGCTGTCAGCTTTCATTTCGATGCAGCAGATAGCAGATCTGCGAATGGTCATACTGTGCTCTATAACGAAAGAGACAGGAAGTCTCTCTTGCTGGCAAAGATGTTTGATAAATCATTTGATACAAAGCTTCGCAACAAAGACAGAAATCTGCTTGGAAGATACAAGGGTAGAGGAGGTGGTTTTTTGCGTAGAGGAAAAACTGTCAATGTGCTGCTTGAACCTTTTTTTGCTTCACACCAGAAATTGTTTATGCCAGGAACTGTCGGGCATGAAGCCCTCTTGAGTGCTGTGGGTGATGTAATCTCAGAGATAATCGGCACACATAGTTCAATCAAAGTTTCCCTTGATAAGCCGGTAGCAAAATATCACCTCGGTAGAAAATCTCTCAAGCATCTTTCGTCTGTTGGGAATCTCAATTATCAATCACTGATCAAAGATGCAATAGCCATCACGGAACAAGACTTTTCTGTTATAGAAAATGGGAGGGTTGTCCCATACCCTCAAGATGGTGATTCACAAAAAGTGCTTGACGCAATCGTCAAAGCAGCACAAAAGGCCTGCTAATGCTGGGTACCGTCTGTGAGATCGACAAAGATGCCGGCATGGTGCGTCTGGATGTCTTGGGTCGTGTGACCAACTGGCTACCCTGTGTGGGTAGCACCCCGTCGGTCGGACAGCAGGTAGCCTTTGGGGAGTATGAAAATGATGGTACGGGTGTGGTGTTTGGCACAACAGCCAGGAGTGATGGGGCTGCGATCTCTCTACATATCGGTGGTATCGATGTGACGATAGACGGAGCCAGCATTGTACTCAAAAGTGATGCAGAAGTGACAGGAAGCGTGAAGATCATCGGAGATCTCGAAGTGGATGGCAACATCACCACCAGCGGCACAGTTACCGACACCAAAGGCGATCTAACAAACTTTAAGACCACAGACGGAGCACAGAGAGCATGATCATAGAGATAGCAGACTACGACCAGAGTATAGATGACGGATATCGCATCACCGTCGCCGAAGAGATCCGTCGTGTCCTGCAAACCAGACGAGGATCTATCCCCATGAATCCAGACTATGGATCTGACCTGCATCAGTGGGTGGATCGCTCTTTGGATGGTGTGACCAGATTGGGATTGATCCGAGACAGCTTTGAGGCGATAGAGCGAAATATCACTCGCATCATCCCTACTAGAGTAGAGATCATTATGCTCTCTGATGGAGCTTTTGGGCTCAAAGTACATATCCAGAGGAGTACCCATGTCACAGCTGCCTGATCTGATACAGCCTATGAGTTATGAAGAGATCCTCCAGGATGCTGTCACTAGAGTCAAAACACTGCTGCCAGGGTATACACCCGCACAGGGTGACGATATCATGCTTGTGCTCCAGAGCTTTGCCTATCGTGAGCTACTACTGAGAGAGTATATCCAGAGTATGGTAGAGGGCAACTTCCTCAGCACGGCTACGGGTGCGATGCTGGATCATCTGGCAGAGACCAGGTATGGACTCTATCGGCTCCATGGGTCACGCCCCTATGCTACTGCAACATTTAGTCTCACGACTGCGTTGGATTATGATGTCAATATACCTGCTGGGTACCAGCTCACAGAGGATGGCGGTGTCTACTTCTCCCATACCACCCGTGCTGCTACGATCAGTGCCGGTGCTCTCTCCGTAGATGTCACGATCGAACTGGAGCAGGAGATCGCCAGCAGCCCTGTGCGTACAGAGATCCCTGTGACTCCGCTGCCCTATCTCTCTGTCTCACAAAATGGAGACTTTGGCCATGGCGGTGATCTGGAGAGCGATGAGGAGTTCAAAGAGCGTATCCGTACCTCTCTGGCTGACAAGTCTACAGCGGGGAGTGAAGCGACATACATCTCCTATACACTTCGCTCTGATGAGAGGATCAGTGATGCAGTCGCCTACTCACCGAGTGCGGGTGTGGTGCAGGTGGTCTACTATGCACCGCAGATGGACAGCGTGATGCAGGAGCGTGTCGCCACAGCACTCAATGCCAAAGAGGTGCGCCCACTGACTGACCTGGTACAGGTCTCTGCTGCTATTGTGGTGGATGTGCCGGTACAGGCCACACTAGTGCTAAACAGAGGTGCCAATGCAGCGGTCGTCTTGCAGGATGCGATTGCCGCACTTGAGGAGCTCTCTGCCTCTCCGCAGATCGGCAGGGATATCCATACAAGCCAGATCATCGCTGCACTGATGGTGTCCGGAGTGGAGAGAGTAGACATGATTACGCCGACAGATTCTGTCACGATAGATGCTGAGCAGATCGGTGTGATCAGCAACAGCGGTATCTCTACACAGGAGAGCAGCGATGTGTACTAATCTCCTGCCAGATCTCTACGGAGAGAAAGTCAAGCAGCTTGAGCATATAGGCTGCGAGCAGATCGCATCGCTTCAAACCGGTAGTGCTCCTCTTGCAGATATCGGTGATGCGTTGGTGGTGGATGAACGGTATCTGGCAGCACTGACTGAAGATCTGCAGACCTATTTTTTATCAGACGCCAGTCTTGATCAGCAACGCAAAGCGATCACTGATAGCTTTCAGGTACACCGAATAAAGGGGACTGTCGGTGCGATAGAGCGGGCATTTGCCTCGTTTGACATGGCGGCATCGATTGTCGAATGGTTCGACAGTGGTAAGCCGCCGTACTACTTCGATGTGGATATCAGCGTACAGGACAGACCTATCACGGCAGAGCTGGTTGAGAAGATCAGACTCTATGTAGGACTATTCAAAAATGTACGGTCGTATCTGGATGAAGTGGTACTCAGCTACCAAGAGCGGCAGAGCGTGCCTCTCAAGACAGGTGGTACAGCAGAGATGATAGCCACAGCAGTGAGTGTGGACAGCTTCGTCTGTACGGCTGCCTATCCCATCCCACACACCATAGGAGGTACAGCAGAAATGATAGCCACAGCAAGGAGCACAGCATGAGTACAGCCATACAGCTAACAGGAGGCACGATCATCACGCTCGCAGGTCGCAATGCGCTACGCGACGCAGAGCTGACAGGATCAAGCCCACAACCCAAATACTACAGAGTCTCAGCCAACGACTATCCGCTAGATCCTGCCATGACAGCAGAAGATTTTCACGGCTGGTACACACACGAGATCAATGCCTATGTCCCCGTGGATGATGATACTGCACAGTTTACAGTACGCATCCCGGAAGATGAGGCTACCAGCGACATGCTCACTGTCGGCATCTTCCTGGAGGATGGCACACTTTTTGGTCTTGCCAAGCCAGACTATGCCATGCCACGAGGTATCACTCAGGTATTTCATATCCTGCACGAGTATGACAATATTAGCGAACTGCTGGATTTTCGCTATATCCCGATAGAAGAGCTGGATCAGATAGCGATGCATCTGGATACATCGGTCACCCTCGGACTGCAAACCATGAAAAACCTCTCCCGCACATTGGGAGTAACTAAAATACAAGGAGTGAAAGTAATATGAATTACGCAAAATTACAACAGGACGTAAATAGACTGCTTAATAATATGTTTGCATGGATAGCATTTATCCCTGATTTTGTTTCGACAACCGCACAAGATGTGAGCATTACGCTTGAGAATAAAGACGGCACAGAGACAACGGTGACGCACTGGAATATAAAGAAAATGTATGATTATGTGAAATCTGCGGTAGCGGGTGAGATGAAGCAAACATTTTATGTCAATCAGGAAGCAGGCGATGATGGAAACTCCGGTGACTTGTATTCCCCACTTAAGACTGTCAGAGAAGCGATATCGCGTACTCCCTTCGGTGCGTCATGTGTGATAAACATCGTTGGTACTGTGGTTGTTGATAGTATTATAGATGGAAAGGATAAACGAATATATATCAATATCGGACAAGACGATGCACTCCGGTTTGAGTGGTTTGATTACAATGGAGATCTAGCTGTAGGTAGCATATCTAACCCAGATATGCTACAGTTTTATATTAGCGGGGACAACGGTTTACTAAAGACGATAACTTGCCCAGATCCAGACAATATACACTATACATATCGTGCACCGGTTATTGTATCTTCAGCATCGCACTCTGAAGTGCGGGTAATTCTAAGAACTACCGGTGATGTAGACCATATCAACATTGCCGAGCATACCAGCTTAATCAGGAAATCGACGGGGTCTGCCGGTTTCGGTCACATAAATTTTTATGTAGAGGCATATTATAGCGGTACAATACGGGTAAATTCAAACTCAAAGCTGGTCTATGGAAATTCTGCTGGCGGGGTCTATGATGTCGCGTTGTCTGGCGTTGTGATTAAGGATGAGTCTGGAAATGAACTTTTGCCAGAAAACCTGGTTTCCCCCGTTGTGTCAGACGCAGACGGCAATTGCCGAAATTGGCTGTCTTATCATCAAATACTGTAAAGGATTAACAAATGAAAACTATTAAACTAATCAAGCTAGGCAAAACTACTTATAAAGATATAAATTATGATGATCTTAATAGTATTGGCATCTCAGACGATATTGATATGTTAAAGAGCATAGCATTAGACACAATCAACTGGCAGGCGGGTAGAGATGTTCTTGCGCTGGCTGGAAGCAATGTAGGGCTATCCACAATGAACGCAAAAAGCCAAGCCATCATTGTGAAGCTTCTTGATCCGTCTGATGAGAAGCTTGCTTCTTTGACTGACAACGAGGCAAAAGCATGGGAGAGTATGACTGCCCTTGCATATAACGGCTACGGGGACAGTCAAAAACTCGTAGATAGTCTCAATGCTGTCATGGCAGCAGTAGCAAAAGCTACAGACAAATCCGT
>JAUTBY010058867.1:0-14574 GCA_032361585.1 Peltospira operculata | reverse complement strand
TTACATACCTTTGTCTGACACCCAATAGCCGATCTTTTTACGTGCTAGGGTGTCGTTAAACATTCATTCATTCATTCATTCATAGAGATTGTAGCATTTTTGGAAGACCCACTTACCCTGTGGCCATTAAATTCAATGACCATAAAAATTCTCCCTCCTTCCAAAAATCTATTTTAAAATGTTTATCATTAAACATTTTATTGTGTAATTTGTCATAAGTATGTTTTAACCACAGATCTGACTTGAACTAACTGTGTTAATAAAATAATCATCAAATTTGGTTGGAATAAAGATCGTAACATAACCAGTTGTTTAAGAATCCAGGTACGAGCATTTGATTATGGTGCCATGGGTCATTGGATTGATCCCATATGGTGGAATCTTTGGGCTACATCATGTTCCAGACAGTGCTCCACGACTGGTGTATAAAAGGCTGTGGTGTGTGATATCCTGTATGGGATGGTGCATATAAAAGATCCCTTGCTGCTAATTGGAAAGAGTAGCCTCTGTGGGGGCAGCAGGTTTCTGTTCTCACTATCACAATGGTCCTTAACCATATGCCTGACATCAAATAACTATAAATAAAACGTATTGAGTGTATCATTAAGTAAAACATTTCTTTCTCTTTCTCAGATGTAGCGGAGTGGAACACTTCATCCTGGAGATCATCAAGAATCTTCCCGACATGGAGGTGTTGGTGAACACTCGGGACTGGCCGCAGTCCCCCAGACACACCACACCCCTGCCAGTGTTCTCCTTCAGCAAAGTGGTCAGTCAGTCAGTCAGTCTTCACACAAAGAGCACTGGCGTTTACAGAGCTGCAACAGTTGTCCTAGATATTACCTGCCTTAAGTTAAACAGATATAAACATTCACTGGCCATACTTATAATTCACTGTAATTTTGTAATTATTTATTGGCCAAAGTCTGAAAAATTATCAGTCAGTGAATTCAGGCATAGGCAGCGGAAGTAGGGGAAGGGGGGTGGCCCTGGCTCTCCCAATAATTTAAGGCTGTAACCTTCTTTGTTTTAAGTCCTCAGGTTTAAAATTACAAATTTGTAATTACATTCCTGGAAATAGCCTTTTAGGTCATTTAGTTTTCAAACCTTTTCTGGAGATAACCATCCTAACTTTGTAACTTGAACATACACTCTCAATATCAGAAGGTTCCACTTCCTATGACATCGGTTAAACAGATAAGAAAATTTGCTTGCCACCTTATAAATTCACTGTAATTTTGTATTTACTGGCTCAAGTCTAAAACTCAATGGCCATGGACTTCAGGACGTTGTATTCTAGAACTAGAAGCCCTGCTTTCTTCTGGCCTTGATGTACTGTACTGGAAGTGATAGCAGTTATTGCTATGATTATGAAGGTTTTTTTTTGTTTGTTAATAGAACACACACCAAGTAGCCCAAGAAATCTGATTACGGGTTATCAAAGCTGAACTGTTTTGGGGGTGATAAATGGGGATGGTGGTGTGTCGGTGGTGTTATAAAGAGGTTTGACTGTAATGACATTTTATTATAAAATAAGCCTAATTATCTAAAGATTTTTGTCTTTCTTCATATTTATTACAAAGGATAGGTAATAAATTACCCGTTAATATATTACTTATCCTTTGTAATAAATATGAAAACAAAAACCCAAAACACATTAGATAATTAAGCTTATTTTATAACAAAGTTTTATTACAGTTAAACCTTTTTATAACAATATTATTGTATACAGTCAGATAACAAATGTCATACAAGGGACATATATTTAACATTATTATTTAATGTTTGTATTTACTACTACAGCTGCATTTATCTTTAATAACCTTTAATTTAATAGGCCTAATAATAAAAATAATCATATTAATTTACTTATATAAAAATAGAGAATTTTTGGACAGATATCTACAAAATGTACAAAAGTTATCTTGGTTAGCTGCGTAGGCTACATATTTGCCGTTATTTGCTGCTGATATTAATTGTGTTTTCCTCCTTTTCTTTTTCATCTTTTTACTGACAGTTCTCTGAGAACTGGGACATCATGTATCCAGCATGGACGTTTTGGGAGGGAGGTCCAGCAGTCTGGCCCATCTACCCTACTGGGCTGGGCAGGTGGGATCAACAGAGAGAAATCATTCCAAGGTGAACTTGAGTTAGTTAAAAAGAAAACCTAATGTATTTAATACCAACACGCATGCACAGAGAGTGGAACAGAAGTAATAGTTAGTGTCTGCTACACAGAATAAACCCTGTCATGTTTTCTTGTTAAAGCTACTATGTCAGCAATTCTTTTATTATTTAAACATTTAGAGGAGACAGTCAAGTTTTGTTTCATGCGGTGGAAATAGTCAGCAACATAGTCATGTCGCTACTATTGCTATTTAGGTCAACTGCTTATATAAGACTGTGTTCAGTCCGAGCTAAAAAGCGGGTTGTTCTGATTTCGAGGATTCCGTTGTGTGAGATAATGTAGTACTTTGACTGTTTTAGGAAGTGAGTAATGGCGACGACACCTAAAACAATGAAATTAACTAAAAATTAACAGCTTCGTAATTAAAATGACATAGACGGCTTTAAAAGTAGCACAAACTTGACTTTTCTACTGCATAATATGGTGGCGAATTTGCAGATGATATCCGTTGACTGACTAATGTCAGAGTAATACTGTTGTGCTTAAATTTTGAATTAGTAATCAATGACAAGCAGATATATATCTGGACATAGTAGTTTTAAAACATAGTTTACCATTTATGTACATGAACCACATAAACATAAGGCACAGTACATAGGTACCAGAAGTTTTAAAGATGGGGAGCAGGATGTAGCTCAGAAGTAGAGCATCCATCCATGGTGTGATGAGTCATCAGATCGATCCCATCTGGTGGACTCTGAGCTATTTTTCATTCTAGCCAGTGCTACACAACTGGTTTATCAAAAGCTGTGGTATGTGCTCTCCTGTGGGATGATGCATATAAATGAACAGTTGCTGTTAATCGAAAAGAGTAGCATATGTGGCAGCATCAAGTTTCTATTCTCATTATCATAATGGTCCTTAACTATATGCCAGATGTTATATAACCAGTTAAAAATGTGTTGAGTGCAATGTTGAATAAAATATTTTGTTCTCTCTCTCTTTTCTCACTATCATAATGGTCGTTAACTACATGTCATGTTATATACCATAGTTAAAAGTGTGTTGAATGCATTGTTGAATAAAACATTTCTCGCTCTGTCTCTTGTGAAGCTGGGACTTCGTGGAATACTGAATATATTCCAGATAAGTATGCCCTTTTTTCATAATAGCATTTTCACCTTCTACTTAATTCCTGTGTGTAAACTGGTAATCCATTTTTGATAATAGCACTTGTATCTAGCTATTTAAATCTTATATGTAAACTGGTAATTGTCAATACTTTCAGAGAAGCCAGCAAGTGGCCATGGGAGAAGAAAATCGATAAAGCGTTTTTTCGAGGGTCGAGAACGAGTGCAGAAAGAGATCCATTGATATTGCTGTCCAGAAAAGAACCAGATCTTGTAGATGCAGAATATACAAAGAACCAAGCATGGAAGTCTGATGCGGTATAGTGTATACAACTAATCTTAATGTCATCTTAGAGCAGGACATAGCTCAGTGGTAAGCATGTTTGCTGATGGTGTGGTGGGTTGTCGGATCAATCCCACATGGTGAACCCTTTAAGCTACGTCTTGTTCAGCCAGTGCTCCACTACTGGTGTATCAAAGACCATGGTATGTATTATCCTGTCTATGGGACGGTGCATATGACTCCTTGCTGCTTATCAGAAAGAGTAGCCTATGTGGTGGCAGCAGGTTTCCATTCTCACTATCATAATGGTCTTTAACCATACTCCTGATGCCTTATAACCGTAGATAAAAAGTGTGTTAAGTGTGTCGTTAAATAAAACATTTCTCTACCTCTCACTCTGAATGTCATCTTTGTACTGCAACTAATCAGGTTATATTTCTGACATGTGCATTTAAGATGACTTTTGTCATCCTATGAAATAAAGAGAATTATGGCAAATAAAAATACATTAGTCGCAATCATATCTGATTTTTAAAATTTAATCTACTTAATTGTAACTCGTTTTATAATAAAAGAGGGCTTCAATTTGTGAAATGCTTTGGGCTTTTTCATTTCTTTCAATAGCATTATCCTGAACAAAAAGTTAATATAAAATTTGATTTCTTATAATGGATTCATTGAAACCAGCTTTTTATTATTTATTATAGGATACCCTTCATCGTCCACCAGCTAAAGAAATCAAACTTGAAGAGCACTGTAAATACAAGTATGTAATTCTGTTGCTTTGGACATAATTTAAGTATACATTATAAATTGAAGATATACTGTAGATTTTAAGTAGGCCTACTGTCACTAGTGTAATGTCATGCCGCATATGAAGTAATTTATTTGACTTATACATTAAGATAGTACTTCAGATTATTGTTCGCTTTTCTTTAGTTCAGGTACTTTGTATAACATTGAACTTCAGGTATATATTTAATTTCACTTCCTGAATTTAGGTATGGTACTGTTTCACAACACATTTCAAGCACTTAAGCGTTTTCTTATTTCAAGTATATTTAACATAACACTTGAGATATTCTGTTCCCCTTATTTTACATTTTTTTTTTTTTTTTTCCCAGGTAGGTTTTTTAATTAAAATGTTCATGTTAATATTTAATTTCTTGTCAGATATTTGTTTTACTTGCGTCTTTCAGGTACTTGTTTAATTTCCGAGGTGTAGCAGCCAGTTTCCGATTCAAGCACTTGTTTCTGTGTGACTCGCTGGTGTTCCATGTGGGCGAGGATTGGCAAGAATTCTTTTATCCTGCCATGAAACCTTGGGTGCATTACATTCCTGTCAAACAGGATCTCTCCGACGTCCAGTAATACTTACGTGTTCTTAGAAACCTTTACATATGTGTAGCAAGTCACTTGTTATAATATGCATATTTATAGCAGAAAGAGATAAATGTTTTATTTAATGACACACTCAACACATTTTTATCTATGGTTATATAGCATCAAGAGTATGTTTAACCTTCTGACTACTGCAGGTGAGATATCTCGCCAACATCACGAACTGTTTACGGCCGACAGTGTGCTCTTTAGATTGGTTTTCCCACCTTTTTATAGACTGGTAGTAACCAGTAATACATTATAAAGCGTAACACAACAGAAAAACCAGTTTCGGGGCACCATTTTCATGTTTTGATTATATCGAAAATACTTCAAACTTTTGAGTTTAAAATGTGATTTTCTTCAGGAATTTTCGTTTGTCGTTAATGGTGGAACGTCACGATCGCCATGAGGAATTGATAGCTTCTTGAAAAAGGAAATTTCTGAATAAATTCAACTGTTACGAAAAAAGAAATTCACGAAATTGTGTGACATGGATCGAACTTGCATTCTCCCAAAAATTGTAATCCAGAATTCTCAATAATTATCAATAATAAACAAACTACTGGACATCTAGCTGCAAATGTACGTATGTAAATTCATTTCGTTGATTTTTTGCTCGTTTTAAAATTATTTTTTCTTGGTTAAAACACAACAAAATATTAAAAAAAACTTACGAAAATAATACTTTCCGTTTTATATCCAAATATTATTTTATGTATTTGTTGAAAATTTCAACCCACTCAAAACTTTTTTTTACACCAATTAATTCAGTAGTCAGAGGGTTAAGAACCATTATGATAGTGAAAATGGAAACCCACTGCCATCATATATACTGTTTCTGATTAGCAGCAAGGGGTCTTTTATATGCACCATCCCATAGACAGGATAGCACATACACCAGTCATGGAGCATTGGCTGGAACAAGACAGCCCAAGGTAAGTGATCTTAGAAACCTTTAGATATATGTAGCAAGTTATAATATGCATATTCACAGCAAGCTGTTACAGCACATGCTTGTCGTGATAGCAAGTTAATTGCAAACCAGTGTTTCTGCTCAGGGAGAGAGAGAAATGTTTTATCTACAGTTATATGGCATCAGACATATGGTTATGGACCATTGTGATAATGATAAAAGAAACTGTATACAAAGGAAAGTACGTACATACACACTATCACTTTTCTATAAAAAATTACAGCATGTGGTTATTTTTAAAGCACTATCGAAAATTGTACTATGATGTTATCAATAACAATGCATTAACTTTTTCCTTCAAAACCAGTTATATCGGGAAGTCAGCAATCATTACTCAATCAGTAGAGCTGGCAGACATGATTGATTGTGTGCATTCCCTTGTTCATCTATTGCTGTTTAGGCAGGCAATTATATTGCATTTAGTAAGATTTTAGGCTACAAATTAACTTAAGCCGTATTCTAACCACGTGTAAGCAATTTTTTTAGAAACCACTGATTTCAACTGAAACATCCTAACTGCAGACATAGTTACGGTTAGGATGCTTCAGTTGAAAGCAGTAAAAAAAAAATTAATCGCTCGCATCACACTCTTCCAGTTGAGTGAAACTTAAAACAATTTAAGTATACTTCCGTAATACATTGACAGCCACTCAATAAAAATACAGTTTATCAAATTTGCCACCATTTAAATCCATTTTGGATCTCAATTTAAAAAAGAAAAAGAAAATTTAAATCAGTAAAACTAATTATTTCTTTACATTCAAGTTGTTCATATTTGCCAAGAAGAGTGTCAACATTTATCTCCCTTGCTAGTGTTTTTTAATGTAACATGATATAGCATTGATTTTACTATGATACAACTCGCGGTGGCAAATTCTGGTTCACAAAGTAATACGATTATACTCGTAGTTGACAGTCAACGTGTTAAAAATATTTTTTCATCATATCAATGATCAAACTGCACAGGTATTACAAAATACACAGAAGTAAAATTGTAGTTTTCGATAATAGCCAACATGATAATGTAATGTCTAATCAGAGAAGCTACGATTATATAGAAAATATTTTAGGATACCAGTAGAATGTCTTGGGCATTATGTTCGTTTCTAGAGAGAAAATTATAATTAGAAATCCATGAAATATATATATATATTTATCCATCTGTATTGCTCCTTTTCAGAGAACTACTTATTTTTGCCAAAGAAAATGATGATGTAGTCAGAGAAATAGCTAAAAGGTATGTAAATTATTATTATTATTATGTTTTAAGAATTCAATTTTGGGTGTTATATTTACATATATACAGAAATCTGGGACTAGTTGTTCAAAATCTGGCCTAGTGCTATCCCATGGTTAACTTCCTAACCCTGGGTTAAATTTAACCAATGTTAAGTAACTGTTGCTCGAATGTTGACGTGGACCCTTTGGGCTATGTCTCATTCCAGCCAGTGCTCCATGACTGGTGTATCAAAGGCCATGTTATGTGCTATCCTGCCTATGGGATGGTGCATATAAAAGACCCCTTGCAGCTTATCCGAAAGAGTAGCAGTGGGTTCCGTTCTCACTGTCATAATGGTCCTTAACCATACTCCTGACGCCAAATAACCGTAGATAAAATGTTTAGAGTGCGTCGTTAAATAAAACACTTCTTTCTTTCTTTCGAATGTTGGTTAACGATAACCCAGGGTTAAATTTTCCATAACCCAGGGTTAAAGTAAAAGCAGCTCTGATGCTGGGTTAAATATTTAACCAGTTGTTCAATTATATCGACACCATATTGTTCTGGATTTCTTTATTTCAGAAGGTTGGTTTGTTTGTTTTGTGGGTTTAAAAAAAAAATGTAATGTTTATTTTTACCCCAATGCAGATGAACTCCTCCATTTATTACATCACAGTTGAAGAAATACCCATGTGATATAATATAAATGATTTCTAACAAAGTGGAATGTGTCGTTTGAGAGATCATGATCCCACCTTAGCTGATCAACGGTTCCTTATTTAAATATGCTCATCCTTAACTGAACATATGACACCATGACACTATCTTCAGTTGCCGATTCCTAAAATTATAAAGGACCAATTGATGTGCATAAATTTTACCCACATAGCCATTGTAATACCATTTTTATAAGTGTTTTTGTTTGTTAATAATTATTTGTTTTCACTTAGTTCAGTATCTATCTGTTTCCTATATTGCAGAGGGAGACAGTTTATTTGGGATCACTTGAGAATGGAGGATGTGTCCTGCTACTGGGAAAAGCTTTTGAAGAGATACGCAAAATTACTGAAATTTAAAGTGAAACGCAATAAGGAATTTAAACAGATCACTACCAAATATTCCTGATGCTTGGCCACAGGCTGACCAATCTATGCATTTCAAACTACTTTTATACTTTACATTTACACCATGTTTTTAACACAATTTACAATCAGCCGCATCTTACACACAGCTGCTGAGCATTCAATAAATATTTATTACTGGTCATTTTGTCTTCTTTTGTTAACTACCACAGCACCAGAAATTTTCATGGATTTTTAATTTCGTGGGTTTCGAGGGTAAGTTGACAACCTCAAAAATAAAAATCCACGAAAATATATAAAAATATTAACTAATTTTATCACAACTGTAAGGCATCAAGTCACACACACTACTAGTGTTTACTAGATTCTATTTCTGGTCATGCGCAGTCTTGGCTAACGTAACATCTTTCGTTGTAGATACGATATTCCATCTAACCTTTAGCACACAACGTTTGTGTTGATCACTGATACTCATAACTGTCGATTCAGTGATTAGTTTGTTAAGTTTAGAGAATTTACATCTTCATCTTGCCACACCATGTTCAAGAAAATGACAATAAATTTTTTGATTTTAACACTGTTTGCCATCAAAGAAATTTACTTGTTTACAGGTTACTATTAAATTATAGATGTAACGTGTTAGGCTCGGATCAAATGTCAAACACAACAACTGCTAACTTTATAATGCTTCTAACACGAATCTTAACTGGCTTTATATGTAACACAAAAGAGTGTGATCAGTAGTCTGACTCTTAACATAACAGATTAGCCAACTGCAAATGAGTATTTTTTCACTTAATCTGCGGCGATATCAATTAGTGGTAACCAGAAGCCAACATCAATCTTTTAACAAGCAATATAACAAAGCAACTCTATATGGCAACTCAGATATTCTAAAACATGAAAACAGAAATCCTGGAAATATTTTCAAATATAACAAATTGTAACCTGATAGTATAAATGTTTTATACTTTGATTGGTTAATTTCATATTTTTTCTGGGACCAAATGGATAATACCAAGTATAAAGTTAATTTTATTGAAAAACTCATCAATTTACAATGAAGAAAATCAACTGGAGTTTTTCAATTTGCAGATGTTATTGTTCTTTAGATCCCACAAAAAACAAAAACAAAAAAAAACAAAAACAAAAAACTGCAAGACTATTTGATATGTGTAATCATGTGCACATTCAACTCATAATTTTTATTATAAGATTTCAGATTTATGGGAAATGCATTTTGGGTTCCGTTCCCCAAGACTGTGGGAACCCATCTGAAACTACTTTTAAGTTCTGTAAAAACAACTCATTTTGTTTAAAAGTTAACAGTAGTCAATGGAAATAAAAGTTTGGTTTCCTGGTTTTGTTGATATACTACTGGAAACGATAATTTCCATGAAATCACAGGGTCTGTATTAGGAGTGTATCCATTGGGAAATAATAATCACCTTTTAATATAAACAAAACTTCAAAATTATTCTATCATATTTTTAATGTAAAACAAAAGCAAATTGATGAAATTTATTATTAATGATAAAACATTTAAACAGAGGCATTTCTTAAACGGCAATCTTATAAGAATATGACTTACTAATTCCTGAGCATAATAGTTTTTAAACTCGAGAACAGTTAGCTTTTTTTTTGTCAACCACTAACTAGGAACAGCACTTCTTTGTCTTAATGTAAACCGTGTTTGCCGTTGATGCTTTGCCCGCAAATAAACTAGCACACCACACATGAGAATGAAGAGACATCCTGCCACAGCTCCGATAACTGATCGGAACTCCGTGCTTCTGTAGACACTAGCGGCTGCACTCGCTCCACTTGGACTACTGGATGCACCCACTGCAGGATGCAGTTTGTTCATAAATTGTACAGGTATGTTATCATCAGCAATTGATTCACCATGGGTATTTTGACCATCCACATTGGGCATGGATGGTGCAATGTCTGGGGAGATTGATGAAGTGTAGACTACAGTTGATGTGGAAATGATCTTCAGCATGGTTGACTTTATGTTAACCTCAGAGTTAGCGTTAGGAAAGAAATCGTTAAATATTTCACTGGTATCAGCGTTCAGCAGAGAAGTAGTAGGAGTTGGTTCTGTTTCAATAGCTTCTTCTACTAAATCACATACTTCGCTGAAACATCGATCTGGCATTGAAATTGTGGCAACATGTTTATTTTTGAACTTTCCTGGTCTAGCGCATATGCCTTCAATGTTTATGCCTGATGGTGATTCCTTTAATAACAAGAGATTACAATTGCAGTTCAGTGGATTAGACTTGAGAGACAATAATTCAAGATTAGGAAATTTGCTTGCTGTGCAGACACCAAATTCATGTAATTGATTATTTGATAAATCTAAACTGATCAGCTTTTTTGAAACCTGGAGTATGGCTTGGGGTAGTTCACTGAATGAATTGGAGGCAAGATTCAAGATGCCTAGGTTTTTCTGATTCAAAAATATATTATCTGGCAGTGAAGACAGTTTGTTTTCTTGTAAATTCAATGAACTTAAATGTACTAAATGGTGGAACAGCCCACTCTGTAGTGATGCCATTTTATTATCATTAAGTTCAAGAGATTCTAAAGAGGACATTCCATCCAGTGCACCACGTTCAATATTCTTCAATATGTTTCCACTGAGATCAAGATGTACCAAGGAATTCTGCATAGGTGTGAAGACGCCTTTAGGAATTACCCTCAGTGAATTTAGTGAGAGATCTAAGGTTTTTAGCCGAGTTAGACCAATAAAACTGTCAGCATCTAATCTTCTTAGACTTGTTTCTTTGAGAGATAAAAACACCAGATTATTATTTTGAGCAAACCATTTTGGGGGAATTGTACTTATAAATGTCTTTTTTAGTTCAAGAACTTCAAGACTGATTAGATTATCAAAGAGATTATCATTTAACTCTTCTGCTGCTGTTATTCCAAGAATGAGCAGCTGGTTCTGCTCGCTAAACAGGCCGGCAGGCAGATTTGTAATTTCGTGAAGTTGAATCTCTTGTAGACTGCTGGATTTGTTACTGGCACTGTCAATGTTTAACACATTAGAGGGCATATCAATAAGACGTGGTAGTTTAAGACATATCTTTCTCAGAGAAGTTAGTGATCTCAACAAATCCTGTTGCAAGTACATAACTTTTGGTGCTGTGATGCTGAGATCTTTTAGTGTTCCAAAATCAAAGAGATTACTTGGCAACTCTGATGGTTTCTCAAAGGTTACATTTAATGTATCCAATTTAATGCCATAAAACAGCTGTTCTGGAATTTGACCTGTAATGTCTAGTTCCAGTACTTTAAGCTGTTGCAAATGAGTAAAGGCCTGTGGTTCTACTGTTTCAACCTTCAAACCTCTCAGTGTGTTTAAGTTGGTTAATCCAGCTAAGGATTTCTTGGTCAGCTTTCTAATAGTGTTACCAGCGAGTTTAAGGAATGTTAACTGAGCTAGGTTTGAAAACGGTGAATCATCTAGTGTTGTAATGTTATTGTTAGCCAGAGAGAGAAATTCCATCTGCGGAAACTCTTGTAAATCTATTAACTGGCTTGAATTAAGGTTGTTGTTGGATAAATCAAGCACATCCATATCTTCCGGCAGGGTTAATGGAATCTCTTTAAGGTTTAGGTTGACACAGTTTACATACTTTACACGTTTTGATTCTTCTTTTCCAATAGTACACTTGCAAGGTTCACAAGAAGCAGAAACAGGCCAGCTCTGGGCTTGAGCAAACACCAGCAGACCTGTCAGGACCAGCAAACTGCCAGTAGTCCAACTCATAGCTACTTCAGAACTAGGGAAACAAATTAAAACAAACTTGTATTATGTTTGATCAGATGTTCTATACGTTGTCAGGGGTTGAAATTTACATCTTTTACCACTATCCCAAAGGAACAGTGAATTTCAAAATCCACTATTCCATATAAAAATATACTATCCCAATAAAGAAGTTTTATATTTAACAACCCACCAAACACATTTTATTTATAGTTATAAATTATTGGCAGCATACACATGGTTAAGCAGCATGCTGAAAAACAGCAAGAGATGTTTTATATGCACTTTCCCTTGAGAAAGGTCTTAACAGCACAATGATTTGTTCTGCAGAAAAATGTTGATCAAAAAGCGTAAGCAGAATAGTCACAGCCGGTTTTCGCTATTCCCTGTTTTATTTTCACTTTCATGATGGAATATTGGAAGAATCGTTTTACTATTCTGTTTTGAAATTTACTATTTGTGGAATAAATTTTGACCCCTGGTTTTAGAAAAAGTGTAGCTTTAACTATCTTCAACTCACCTTTATCCACCCTAAAATTAAAATAAAAATACATTTTACAATTATCACTTGATAAATTAAAATACATAACACACAGTACCAATGATGATCCAGTGAAAGGAGCATTGTTGATTCTTTTCTGAATACTGAATCAGAACTTGAACAGTTCTTTGAAGTTGTTATCCTTGGCTCTTCCCCGTATAAACTGAGATGGAGCATAAGTGCACAGTTTATAATTGGACTCCGTTTGACTTTGTAAAAATATAGGAAAAATTGTTTGAAAATAACAAAAATATAATTTTTTGTTTGAATTATAAAATAGTTTAGGTGTAGTTTGTCATTCAGCAATTTTACTCACCACATTGTTAGTGAAGAAAGAACCTACTAGCTAACTCAACATTTTTAGTTACCAATCAACATACCAAATGTACTATTAATATACTTAATATTGAGTAAAATAATTTTTTTAACTTCAGATACCCACCTATGTTGTTTCGTTATGATCAAGAATGTCTTCAAGTTAGTCACAGGTAGTGGAAAAGTTATATGAAAACTTATAGTGAAAGATTAGTGCTAACACAATACTTTACTCAGCAGATGGCTAGTTTCACTTGCAGTGTTGCACCCGGTAATGTGACATATTGTTCATTAAATTTGTTTGCAATATAATTTGATCTAAACCAGTTAATTTAATAAAAAATAATATGAAGCTTAATATTTAAAAATGCTCTCAAATATTTATGGTTGAAATAACCATTACAACTGTGACAAAAAATGCATTAATAATGAGAATGTGGTGTATCCTGAGTTTGGAAAGTAACAGATAATTAAGCACTTTGACCATTGTGTGGTTTAAATTAATTTTCTTCTCTAATGACTATTAAATTAATGCATTTTAATACAAATTTTACATGTACTGCAGATTTATTAATTTATTAATATTTTTATAAATTGAACACCAAAATAGTACATTTTTGTTGTTTCCAAAACAATTTCCATTTTACATCAAGGCAAATGGAAAACACTAGAAAAAATATCTTAAATTCTGAAAGAAAATGGAATGATTATTGTTATTGTGTGAAAACAGTTTATAAATGTTATTCAAAGTTTCCCCCAGGGATATAAGGTGCTACAGTGTAAGCACTTAGACCATTGTATAAGGGCTTTAAATTGATTTTCTTCTCTAATGACTATTTCATAAATTAATACATTTTTATACAAATTTTACAACATGTACATGTACTTGTAACTATGGTCTGAATAAGCACCTTTCAAAATATTCCAGAGAAAGTCTTGTTATTTATAACTGAAAAATAACATACATAAACTGTTTTTCCTCATTATAAATGATTTATATAAATATACTATGGAAAATTAAAGTAGCCACTTTAGCACTTGAAACAGACTTTAAGGACAATAATCACAGAAGCCAAAAGTAATGGGGCTATCACAATTTGGGTACAAGCTGATACAGTATCTTTAGACCAATACTATAATGCCACCACCACAATAATAGTAATTAATTAAATAATTAATTAATTAAATAACCGTGAATTTGAACTTCTTGAAACGAATTCTAGCGGAATATCATGCCATTTAAAATACTGAACTTTATTATTTATTTATTTATTATTACAAGTAAAAATCAGCCTGTTATTTCTTTGAAAAGATTTCCTTCTTCAGCATTTTGTAAAACTGACCCTAACCCTAACCTGTACTGCAACCCTGAATTCACTGAAACTGACCCTTACTCAAACCCAAACTGACCATAAGGTTCTATGATTCTAACCCTAAATACACCAGGATGCTGTAACATACAAAAATCTTACCTTTTGCCCTTTCTCCACTTGATAATTAATCAATTACAGTAAATTAATCAAATGCTAATATTTAGTTACATAGGCTAGGCCTAATGGTGTTATTTCGCTTTTAATTATTATCCACTTCATCATGAGGTAGATTCTTGTTTGCAATTTTGGTGCCAAAACAACTCCATCTGTATCCTCGATTGCTCGTGGAGCGTTCTATTAACAGAAAAAGCTTTTGCGTATGCGCAATTGTAATCGCACAATTAGTATAACAGTATATAATTTTAC
>JAUTBY010057758.1:0-14643 GCA_032361585.1 Peltospira operculata | reverse complement strand
TGTGTGTGTGTGTGTGTGTGTGTGTGTGTGTGTGTGTGTGTGTGTGTGTGTGTGTGTGTGTATGTGTGTGTGTGTATTTAAATAGGATGTTTACCTTTTCTTTTTGAATATTTATTAATAAATATTCAACATATTTTCTGTTTATTATATTGAGTTGAAATTCAGAAGTTTAATTATAATAACCAATTCAGATTACTCAGATACATTTATAATCTGCAGAAGGTAAACTTAAAACAAAGACTAAAAGTCACCCAAAAAAAATGCTACTTACATTGAAAAATGTCTGAGTTGTTCTTTCCAGTGATGACTTCAGATAGATGATTCCGTTGAATGAATGCATAAAGAAATATTTGTCAATCATTGGTGTAGGGTTGATGAACCTGTACAGGGGAATATCCTAAAACAAGAAGAAAAAGGTGTGAAAATAATAACTTGATGTATATGCATCTAAATAAAACCAAATGTAATAGTAATAGCATTCAATTAGTCATAATGTATGTGCATGTAAAAATTATAATTTAAAGTGTAATAAAAATAGGATTCAATTAACAGCTGAATAACTGAATAAAAACAAAACAGCTTTTTCAAAAATAATTACATTCAGCTTAAAATATTATAATTTATGCTGAAGTATGATCATATAATACAACTAATGTAAATATAACATCTATATGCTATCTCTGACTTATATGTATATAATTATGTATATGAATATTCAGTGATTCTATTTAACCCACAGAATCTCACAAACCAATCTGGATACAGTACACTGAAAACAGTAGGGAAAGTTAGCAATGATGGGGTTATATTTGTAATTATTCCTTTATTATTTCAATCTATATGTAAACAACATTTTAACTTTCAATAGCCTCGACAGACCTGTCAACACAAATGGCAAATAACTGCTTTAAAAATGTAATATTAATAAAATAATAAAACAAGTATCTTACTCCATCAAGGTCTTGCGCTTTTACAGTGATAACCTCAGTACCAACTTCATGGTATTCCGAAATCTGTTTCGAGTATGGATGAAGCTCAAACTGTGGTCCCTGGATGTTTCTTCGGACACGGATTGATACATCTGCTGTAGATTTTCTACGTGGCTCAACAGTATAGTATGCAATCACTTGGAACTGTATTAATTAAAGATATACGTACGTTAAGAAATACTATATCCAGAACTAGGACAACATTAAATCAAGTTCTGAAATGTTATAATTCAATAAAGATAATATATCTCAGTGTGTAAGTGTGCATGTGTGTGTGTGTGTGAGGTTGAACAGATAATTTCCTTTATAACTTATTTTTCTTATGAATATTTAGGTTAAATATTCCAGCAGTATATGTCCTATAAATTGCTAACTATATTCCCTATGGATGTATTTACACTTACCCTCATTCTTACCCAACTGTTAGCATGTTAAGAAACCTATATTTTAACCAACAATTCTGAATCCCCTAACTACAGTCAATTTGTTTATTCCATACTCTATACCTATACTAATTACCTTAACACAAAGTTTTTACCAGTGAAAAATCTGAATAATTAAACTTCAAATAAATTAAAACAAGCTTAAACTTTTCAATTAAAAATGTACTTAGAGTTTTATTATTAACAGTTAAAAGGATGCATCACTACAAGATGACACCTAACATTTCCCAACTCACAGGTCAGCTGGGTAGTGGTGGTGACCTATCAAACTGGATTACAGTGTTACCTCAAACAGGACTTGCGTGTCTTTCTCTAAACTTCTGCCTAAGGTGATGTTTCCACTCGGACCGTCCAGTAAGAAGTAAGGAGGTCTCAACTGACCAGGAGCGTAATCAAATTCCACTGTACGTCCAGTCTGAGAAGAAAACACACGGCTAAATGAGAATGAGGTTCAACAACGCAGACAGTAAACAGATATCACACAGCAGCATTTACAGAGATTCTGTTTAGAATTAAAATGTAAAGTGATCTTTTAGTAAACAGTTATATGTTTAAAAACAAATTAATTACAATTTAATCAAAAGATATCATTTTATGTTAAATCCTAATTTGTCATAACAATAATTCAATATTGTGTAATTACCTTCATCAGTTCTACTGTAAAATAATTACAGAACACATTCCACAGAAATAATATAAATATTGGTAACTTTTAACTTGTATACAAATTTTTAACTTCAAATAAAATAATATAATAATGGCGCTCTGTGTTTTTCACATACTTTTGCACAATTTTAAATCTAACCATAATAACATTAGAATTTGATAAACCTGCTCTAAGGATATGTAAGAATCCTAATATGGTGTAAAACATAGAATATTTTTGTTCCAAATATTTAATTGTGAAATTGTGGTACTAGCTGTTAAGAAAACAGCATTAAATGATTTAGAATTGTGTAGTGATCTCTGAAATTTATGTAGCAAATTGCTATAATGAATCATATGGAAAGGTATACATCCAAATCACTTTTAACCGAATATCACGATGAATATGTATTACCTGATCTGGATCTATTGCTTGGAGCTGGATAACGCGATCACCGGGAGGGAAGGTATCATCAATAACAGGTGCATAAGGCATGTTCACAAATCTCGGAGGCCTGCCACCTTTATTGATTGTAATGGTGACAGAGGTATTAATGCACTTCTGTGGTATGCCATCATCACAAGCTGTCACAGTCAACTGTAAGGTAAACACATACATGACTACAGTAACTTCAAATAAATAGTCTTTATCAAATATATTTTACATACAGAAATATACACATCTGTACTGATACTTAAAGAAGAATCTGTCTTATACAGATTTATTTTTAGTTCATGATTAAGTGAGTACATATATAAAAGGAAAACTGGCTGATCTCATTAACTTAATCTGAAAGCAACAAGACAGATGCTTCATTTAAAAAACAATTTATAATTTCATTCAAATTACAGTTGTTGGTAAATGCAACGTATGTAATAAGGGAGTACAAGAATATATTTTAAAAATATTTTTTGTATTTAAAAAATTTAATATCTCAGACAAAATTGGTAATATTACAGATGGAATGAGTCCTCTACAAACATCAATGAATATAAACACACACTATATCATATGCATAGTTATGGATGGATGGATGGATAGATGGACGGATATAGATAATGGACACACAGAGAGCAAGTGAGACAGAAGAAAGGGGAGAGGAAAACTAAGAAATTATAAACCAAATATACAAATATATCAAAACTGAAAAATGAGAACATAATTTTAAAATATTTAAAATACTTTTGAGAGAGAGAAAGAGAGAGAAGCAACAAAAAGAAAGTAAGAATAAAAGAGAAAGAGAAAGTATCTGTTCTGAACTGTAAAGAGCCAAGATAAACTGATTCAAATGACTTACAATAAAGCTGACTATGTCTGTGCCTAGAAGAGACTGGCGTAAGAAGATCTGTCCAGTTTCGGTGTCTATGTAGAAGTAGTTGGACGGTCCAGAACTAATAGCACGCTGGGCTGTCTCTGCCGATATAGTGTAACTGATCTTATCCTGTAAACAATAATAAGTCAAATCAATGACCACTTCAGCAAACAATTAAAACTCCAATAAACATCTGACCATATTTCAACAGATAAAAGGGTTACAAAGTTAATGCTGATAAACAGATACAAAAATAATAATTTAACTGTTTATCAAAAAAAGAATATAAAAATGAATTGTTTCTTTGTTCCAGAATTAAGTAACCTGAATCCTGACCAATACATTTTACTTACTGAAGTATCAGTATCAGTTGCTTCGACTTGAATAACACGATCAAACACTTTGAGGTCTTCAGGTATGTCTGTAGAATATTGAGACAACTTCCAAGATGGTCGGCCAGGATTCCTGACTACTTCAATCGTACATGTTGTTTGACCTCTCTTCTTCTCTCTCTGCTGGTCGTAGGCCTCAATGACCAACTAAAGAAAATCACAGATTTGTATATTTATGCAAGTCATCTTTGCTACGACACTTGTTTGATATTTCAAATATTTCAATCAAAATCCACTTTAAAAATATATTTTGGTTATTGCATATTCTCTGTTAGAACATCAACAAGAAATACATGTAGTTCTATAACTAATAAAGAAATGTTTCATTTTATTTCATATTTAATGTAACTACCATTTCCTATATGAAATATCCTCTTTCTGCAGAACAACAAAAAGTTAATTCTGAATTATAAGAATATAATTTATAAAGATTCATGTCTCCTAATCACTTTGCTGCAATTTAAATTATATACACATGACAAACAATATTTGTCATTAAAAAAGCACAAAGCATAGTCAAAGAGGGTATTTAAGGCAATATTGTGACTACAATACAGGATCTCTTCAAAACCTAATTGTAAAAAGTTTTATAACACAGTGAATTAAAGACACCTTGAAATATTAAATTCCTGGGTGTCACTTGGTGGCAAGTGTTATTAGTTTCAGGTAATTTTATTTTCTCATACCCTGTACTGTGTCTGTCGTTCATAATCCTGTTTGAGGTCTCTCTGCAGTGTGATCACTCCAGTGGTGGAATTGATACTGAAGAAGCTTGGTGCTGGGTAGCTACCAACCACTTCATAGAGAACAACAATATTCTGAAAATGAAGATAAACCTGAATGTGAACAGATTTTTAGATTTAAACAACAACAACACACTTTTCCTTAGGTCAATGGATATAAAATACAGCGACTAAGCTTAAATATTAGCTGTAATTTAATAATTATTCAGCAGCCCAAGTTCGAAAATTGGTGGTCTTAGGCATTAAACTACTTTATTCTACAAAGCTAACAGTTAGGTAAGTGGTGTCTTACTCTGGGGATTACAGTCACGTGAGCACAGCGATTTGTATGTTAGATTTCCCAGTGTAATTATTTGTAAAAGTGAAAACTCATCTTTCAATGATCAATATACTTTGTGAAATGTTTTAAATGCTATAAAGGTTGTACCTGTCCATCTGGATCAGATGCTCGAACTGTGGCAATCTGTGTTCCAGTCTGAATGTTTTCCAGGATTCTCTCACTGCAGAATCCAATGAATGATGGAGGATTCTGGTCTCGGATAATGTCAATGTATGCATCAACAGTTGCCCATCGTACAGGGTAGCCATTATCTGTCACATTCACAACCATCTGTCAGAACAAAGAAGAATAAATTACATTAATATAAGAAAGGAGAGACATATTTTATTTAATGACACACTCATAATTAATGGTTATATGGTGTCATATATTTAAGGACCATTTGGACAATGAGAACAGAACCCTCTGTTGCCACTTTATAGGCCACTTTTTAAACATTAGCAGCTAGGAATATTTTACATACACCATCTCACATGATGAAAACATCTGTTACACTAGTAGTGAAGCACTGGTTTCAAATAAACTAAAAATTACATTAATGTGAGGACTAATAAACTGAAAGTACATAATCTGATATCATTTCATTAATAACACACTCAATACATTGTTTAATTAAAATGATGTATTTAAAATATGTATTTGTTAAGTTTTTTGTACTTAATGGCTAAACAAATATTGTTTAAAATAAAAATCTTAACATCTGATAGAAATGCACTATATATTCAGTGTTTAGTATTGCTACACAAATATTTAGAACTACACAATCCTGAATCATTTAATACCAGTTGGTATTTTCTATTAAAGTATTAATTTGCTAATTAAATTTTTTAAAAGAAAAATGTACCCTGACATTTATAAATTAGCTAGATACTCTACTCAGAGAGCTGTTGTAAGACATACCCTGTATGAAGTCTTGGTTCCAGGAACAAGTGATTTGATCAGAGTAATGATTCCAGTTTCAGAGTTGATTGAAAAATATTCCATAGTGTCTGGTTCTCCATTGGCATAGTACTGAAGATGATCCTAGAGGAAGAGAACAATATACCAATATACAATCGGCAGCGTTTAAAAATTACACCATTCTTTGAGTGCTACAAACATTATCACATACATTTTTGACCAAAACTGTATTGACCCAACATATGCACTGAATATTTAAAATGAGACTACTGCTGGCAATTGATTTTAAACTAACCAGATGTTTTTGCTAAGTGGTTATATATACTGCCCAAATGAGAGACATATTTATTTAATGACACACTCAACATATTTGATCTATGGTTATATGACATCAGGCATATGGTTAAGGATCATTATGATAGTGAGAAAGGAATCCTGTTGCCGCTACATAGGCTACACTTTCTGATTAGCAACAAGGGATCTTTCATATGCATAATTGCACAGACAAGATAACATATACCAGTGTCTTTGATACACCAGTTGTGGAGCACTGCCTGGAATCAGAAGTAGCCCAAAGGGTTCACCATGTGTGACTGATCTGCACAATAAGTAAATGTGCTTACAACTGAACTACATCCAGCTCCCCACCCAAATGAAGAAAGACAACTGTCTTATGGAATATGTTAACAATAAGCCACACACTACACACAAATAGCTAGCAGTTCTGAGAGATATCTTACATTCTCATTGTCATCCGTGGCATTGACATCAAGAACCCTCATGCCAGGAGCTGTCTGTTCATCAATTCTTGTTCTGTACGGAGTGTTGATAAAGCGTGGTGCAAACTCGTTTCGAGTGACGGTGATCAATATTTCTGTCTCTATGAAGTCTTCAGGATATGCACTGTCGTAAGCTCGAACAGTCATCTAGAAAATTGAAAACCCCAATGATAAACACAAATATACAAATCAGAACGAGAAAGCAGTTAACACAACCAAAAATGTGAATCTCTGCACAAGGCAGAATATATACTGTTGTTTATATATACTGGATCTGGTGGAATGGATGAAAGTATATTTTTAATTTAACAAGGCAATCAACATATTATTAATTAGTTATATTGTGTAATATTATGTGGGTCCAAAAACATAGTGATGATTTTGGCATTTTGACACACAAGTCCATTTAAAGACTGTTACATTCTGCTAATAAACAAGTAAACACCAGTTAATGGAAATGCAATAATACTTTGAGCTAATGGGCCCTGAAGTCGACATATTTACTAGAATCCACTTAGCCACAGTGTGAGTGGAAGTGGTTATGAAATACTTACTCTGTATTCAAGCTGAGACCGGTCAGTCAACAGAGAGTTGACCAGCTGTAGTCCAGCAGACTGTGTGACATTGTTTGGCACAAGCTTGAAGAAGTACGCTCCGAAGTCATGTTGAACAATTTCGTAAACCATGCTTCCCTAGTAAAGATAAATTATTTACTTTTTAATGACATACCAGGATCTTATAATAACTCTAAATAAATAGAAATTTATATCAGACTATTTAAAATAACAATAAGAAGAAAAAGAATAGTGATAGTATTAATAATAAACAAAAATATATATTATCTTTTGGACTGCTTATCTACATCAAAACATATTTGCACCTTACATGCACCTACATGTTTTCATATATATAGTATACATTCAGTAAATCTTTACTGAAATCATATAGTGAAAATATATTTTAAGAAAGTAATGACAGAAAGAGAGAGAAAGGCTGAAAGAGAGAAAGAGAAATAAAGAAAAAGAGACAAGATAAAAAGTTATCAAAACAATAATAAAAACATTATTAACAGAGAAAGAGAAATGGAGACACAGAGAGTAAAGATATCAAAACAAAATATTTTTACCAGAAATAGTGAGTGAGAGAGAGAGAGAGAGAGACAGAGACAAAGAAAGAGACAGGGACAGAGAGACAAACAAAGAGAAAATCAGGAAAGCTAGTGAAAGACAGAAAAAGATAAATTACAGAAGACTGCACCACTTACTCGTCTGTCTCTGTCCACTGCTAGAACTGTGAGAATGTCGTCTGTGCTGGGCTGTGTCCTCTCTGAGATTTGTTTTCTGTACGGTGTGTTCTGGAAGCGTGGTGTGAACTGGTTTCTCATCACATTGATAACACAATCAATTTGTGAAGTCTTCTCGTTCACAGGGCGCTGGTCCCTCACAGTTATCCGGAACTTTTAAACGAGAGAACAAAATGTTTTTAACATTTGACATTTCACAATATTTTTTTTTTAATCTTTAACAATCCACCTTCACTTTATATTTAACTGAAATCATATAGTGAAAATATATGTCTGTGTATTGATGAAAGAATGAGCCAGTTGTACAGTCAGTTAAGTCCAGTGCTGAACAAGCAAAAATACAATATTTATAAGCTATAACCCAATCACATACTAAAATTGTTGATTCTTATACACCTATTAAACCTATATGTTCTAATAATTTGTATTTGTATTAGTAGCAAATTATTCCTACCAGTATTAGAAAACAATACTTTTGTACAAATAAATTAATAATTAAATCAAACCAAAACTATTGGTGAAAGTAGCATACTGTATAACTCTGGCTGGAGTCCATTGTTAGTTTGCGCAGGACAGAAATCTGGCCAGTCTGGCTGTTGATTCCAAACAGCTGATACACCACTGACTGGGTAGTGGGAACAAGTGAGTACAGCAGACGATCCTGAAAAAACCCAGAGCAATGAGAATAATTACCCATATCAATACCAACAACACAAGGCAATCTAATCCATCAACTTGAATACACACACACACACACAAAAAAAACAAAAAAAACAAAAAAACAAACAAACAAAAAAAACAACATAAAATGGAAAAATTAAAACAAAATAAAAAATAAGAACAGAAAGAAAGAAAGAAAAAATTAAAATAAATAGACCCAAGTATAAACACTTTAATTTGATTATTAAAATTTTTAAAAATCTTATATATTTATATAACTCATTCAATACATTTTTGTCAACAAGTTGATAAAAAATACCACTTGGGAAGTTTGACCTTAAACA
Source organism: Peltospira operculata (assembly GCA_032361585.1). Lineage (NCBI taxonomy): Eukaryota > Metazoa > Mollusca > Gastropoda > Neomphalida > Peltospiridae > Peltospira > Peltospira operculata. Next base: position 5,792 of record JAUTBY010057758.1, on the reverse strand, counting down.
AACTGTATTTGCACCACTGAACCAAATTACACAAACATAAACAAATATATAAACTAACACAATATAATAGTATAAATACATTGTAACTGTTGTGAAAATTAAGATGGGAACATGAGAAGTTTGTTATGTAAGTATCCTGATTCTTCGTTTATGATACACTACATATTGTGAAACTTTGTTTTTTATATCAATCATTGATGAGCACCATTATTTCAGTATAATACAGCTGTCCTGAATCGATGTACTGTATTGTGGCCAGTGCCAGATTTACCTATAGGTTTAGCAGGCTGAAGCCTAGGACCTCAAAATCTAGGGGGCTCCAGCCAAGATGCATACTATTTTAACACTGTGTCGTAGACCTTTCTTACACATGCTGTCATAATGCATTTGTAGACTAAATAACCTTTCAATAATTTTCCTCAACTAAATCATTCCATTGTCCTCTATTCGTGAAAATGGGTGAATTTGAGGGGGCTCACAAGTGGAATTGCCTAGGGCTTCATCATTTAAATCTGGCCCTGATTATGGCCCCTGTATATCACAACACAGCACTGCCATTCATTACATCTCTAGTAATGTTTTATGTGGGTTATTACACTTACATTTTCTGGATCTGTAGCTGTTACGTTGAGGAAGTTCGTACCAACAGGCACTAATTCTTCAACAGTAGACTCACACCTCCCTATATTCCACGTGGGTCTGCCCAAGTTACGCTGTACATTAACTGTCACGATAGTTTTTGCCACTTTGGTTGGTCGTGCATCATCACGAACTGTTACAAGTATCTAAAACAAATAAAAACACAAACATTTATAAACCACACCATTATGAGATTAAACAAATTTAACAGAAATGAATGAATGTTTAACAAAACCTCAGCACAGAAATAGATTGGATAATCATATTTGAAAATATGTTTGATAAATAGATAGACAGAAAGAGAGAGAGACACAGAGAGATACAGATACAGAGAGTGAGTGAGTGTGATAGTAGTTGTATATGTAAAATCTCTGTAGTTGTTACTTAACCTCCATCTATTTCTCTTTACTACAACATACAGATAGTCTAGGACTGTTAAATAAATAATGTGTTTCTGTATGGAGTACTTTAAAACAGTTTTAAATTGTATTTCTTTTAATGTTTGCTTCTTCTGATCAGCCTATCCTTATACACAAATAAATCTGTATTTTATTAAAACAAATTTAAATAAATACAGATATTTGAGTTAAAACATCCATAATATATATCAAAATTAATTTTTAAGGCATATTTTTGTAAAACATTTAAATTAAGAACTATTAAAAGATGATTTTTGGCAACTAAGTAGTGCACTTACTTCGTAAATTGGGAAATAATCATCCTTGATGTCATTCACCAAACTGATTTGTGCTGATCGATTGTCTATGGCAAAAAAGAATGGTGCCCGCAGCTTGCCTTCAATAGTATAGAGAAGTCTACCCTGTAAAACAAAGAGTAAAAGTTGAAATACAACATTAACAGAACATGACGGAAAGCAATGCTCTCACACATTCAGTATATCTTATATATGTTTATATAGCATCAGACCACTCAGATAACGAAAAAGAGGAAATCAAATGACAACATTTTTTGATCAGCAACAAAGGATTTTTTATATGCACAATCCTACAGACAGAAGAGCATATACCACACCTTTGCCATACCAGTTGTGGAGCAATGGCTGGAATGAGAAATAGCTCAATAGGACAATGTGTAGTAGAGAAAGCGGTATTTACTTAATCATACTTAAGCTATATGGCATCAAGACAATTTTCACAGAAATGTCTATAAATAAACAGTAAGAAAATAATATTTTTAATGTAATGTCCTAAATACATTATTGTTATATCACTTTTTGAAAACATATCCTGAAGTGTACTCGTAGAGATGTATATCAGAATAATTATATATCAGCCAGTCACTTACACTGGATTACATGAAATTATGTACTCATCCTCTTCCAGATGAAGAAAACAATACTAGATTTGTCTAACATATCCCTCTGTTTTTGTGCAGGCTGGGCCTGGGATTAACATTCCTGAACTGTACTTGGATATGGGCACGCAAATACTGTTTTGTACTGTGCACAGACATAGTTACTGACTGTGTTTACTTATTTGTAGTTCAGATTATGTTAGCAGTGCTCACCACTAAGTCGTCGTCCGTGGCATTCACCAAGTTGTAGACAACGGACGGAACCTGCCGACTGTCGTCCAGTGTGAACTCGTAACTGGTTGACAAAAACCGAGGAAGGATGTCCTGCGTAACGGGAACTGTGATCAGTGTCTGACACGACAGCGGGTTGGGAAATCCTCCATCACTCGCTTTTACTGTGAACTGTTAGAAAAATACAGTCAAAAATGAAACCAGTACAGTGTAACCTTAGTTTACAGAGTGATATTCCCACAATTACAGTGTGTGACATTACTGAAATTACAGTATGACATTCTTGCAAAATAGTGTGAATTTTGTGCAAATTACAGTGATGTTTCAATAATTTAGTGTGATATTAGTGCAATTTCTGCAAATTATAGTATAATGTTCTACCAAATTACAGTGTGATGTTTTTGAAAATTACAAAATATTCTTGAAAACAAAGTAAGAGTTGTGCAAAGTTAAGTGTGATATTCTTGAAAAATACAATGTGAAATTTCTACAAATTTTAGTGTGATGTTCCTCCAAATTGCAGTGTGACGTTCTTGCAAATTGCTTGTAAAATAACTAACATCTCTATATCTGAAAAACTCACCGTGTATGTTTTCACTCCAGGTTTCACAGGCTTTTTAAGCACTACAATTCCAGTCAATTCATCAAGATAGAAATATTCTCGATCCTCAGGATCAGTTGTCTCAAGTTTGTATCTGATTGTGTCCTGAAAACCATTAAGAATCAATAGATGAATCTAAAGAGAGTTGTTACGACACCATGTAATTCAATAAAACAACTGCTAAAAATATTTAAAAATCTAAGATATGAACTGTCATTATCAAACAATTTACAATTTGGAAAACAATCAGGTTCAGTCACAGAGAGTAACTGTTGGCTTTAGCAATATTTTAATAATCTGATAATTAATTAATTCATCAATTCAATTCACTGATCAATTGGTTCATATGAACTTAAAAATGCAGTTACTAAACTACATCCTCTTTTCTCATTAACATCTGCTAACAATCAGTGTCCTGGACAGATAGTACAGATACCTCAAATGTGTGCCCACAGCAGGGTGCTTGAACTTTCATTGGATATAAGTATGAAATAAAGTTGAGAGGAATGGAATGATACATACACCATCTCTGTCTGTAGCATTGACATCAGCAATTACTGTTCCGATGGGGTCAAACTCGGTGATGGGTCTGTTTATTGATGGAGTCTGACACTGTGGGGCACTGGGGTTTCGATTCACAGTTATGGTTGCTGTTGTTACACCTTTGTTATCAGGGTAGAAAGTGTCGTATGCTTGTAGGACCAACTGAAAATGCAGAAATAACACGTTGTTATGTGGCTTGCTCAATACACTGTGATTCAGCCTACATGTATATGAAATATAAATTACAAAGTCTGTTTACAAGTAAACATTGGGTTTATTAATATTTAAAGAAATCATCAGATGTAGTTATTTTACAGGTGATAAATTACAATTCCATTTGTATAAAATTCAAGATATAAAATGTACTTTGAAGATAACCAGGGCTTCTAGAATGCACTAGCCCATGGCTAGTGATTTTCCATACTGGGCTAGTAATTAATTAAAATCATCAGGCCCAATGGCTAGTGAAAAAGAGAAGAAAATAACAGTATATATAACATAAATAAGTAGGGCTAGTAAACTTATAAACAAGGCTAGTGAATTTTGAATATCACTGATCCTATGGCGAGTAGATTTTTTTGAAAATTCTAAAAGCTCTGAAATAAGACATTCTTTAAAATAACACATTTACAACAGTTTGAACTATCACAGCCACTCTCCATTGCATTTTTAAAATTATCAACTCAAATGTTAAAAATAGCTAAAATACAGATTCTTAGAACATAAATTCTACAGATAAGGAACAACATAGAGATTAACTTACATAATAGACACCATTTTTCATGCTGTCACGAGTCAAAGACCGAGACAAAGTTATCTCTCCAGAAACTGTATCAATTCTGAAGAATGATGGAGCTGGATACATTCCCACCATTTCATATCGAATTTCTCCCTTAAAAGCAAAAGCAAAATCAATGTCTAAATAATGTTGTGGTATAAGAATTTTACACACACCAGTAATACTAGGTTTATGTAATTACAACATTAATGAGAACTAAAAATACATTACATACACAGAAATATATACCCTAAACATGAAACTATATTTACTATACAATTATTTTACTTGAAACTTCAGGAATGCCTTTTTAAAAGAACACAGTATTTATAATTTTAATAAACTAAAACAGTGTCTGGCCACGTTGTATTCATATTACTAACCACAGCTGGATCAGGATCCACCGCTTCTGCCTGAATTAAGGTGGTGTTCACATCCATACCAACATTTATGTTTTTCGTATATGGTGTTCGTCGGAACTGTGGGGGTCGGTTATCTCGCAGGATAGTGATGGTAACAGTGGCACGACCAAACTGTTCCGGTTTTCGCTGATCTCGAACTTGCACATTAATCTGAAAACAGAGATATTATAAATATACTTAAGCATTTTTTATTATGTTTTATAATTTGAGGAAGTCCAGTGATAATATGTAATAAGCTATCTTTATATCCTAATATTAGACACACAAGCATCATTGGTTCCTATATACATACTAAATTAATATTTTATTACTAGAAAATATGATAATATAAAAATGGTTACTTATATAACAGTGACATACCACATGAGTATTCTATACGTGTGTTTAAAACCTGTTTACTGAACGCTATAAAAATGTCAACAATGACTCAAATATTAAATATATGTCACAAAAAAGTATTACCTAAAAATATATGTTAAAAAACATTAAAATGTCTAAAAATTAACAAAACCAGTTGCTTAACCTGGCTCTGTACAGAATGGTGTCTAGAAACTTACGTTGTCTTGTGTCTGTGTTCCCTCCAACAGAGATCGCTTGACTATGAGATCACCAGTACTCGGATTAATGAAGTAGAACTGCTGGGCTTGATTATTGCCAGTAATAGAAAACACTGGTGTATCCTGAAACAAGTAAATAAAATACTGACTGAAAAAACCTGCTGAGATAGCAACAAACATGAAATAAAATGAATACTGGATTTATTTTTTATGTTAATGTGAAAAATAATATTGCACTTTTTATCATTCATAAATAAATGCACATTGGTATTGTTAATAAAAATATTATAGTTAAATAATATCTATGACCACATCAGTTTAAAAAATAATCCTGTTTTACACCTTTGATAAATAAATAAAAATACTGAAAAGAGGACATAACCATAAAAACACATATTTTTATGTTTTATTTTCAAACATAAATCTAAGGATAACAAATTAAATGGATAATATCAAGTTACATAATAACCTGGAAATAAATACAGACATCTTCAGTTACCAAATATGTGTATAACCATGAATTGTAAATAAAAACACGAAAACATATCGTTTCAAGATCAATATATGTATATTTGATTGTGTGTCTAGGTGTACGTGTGTGCATGCATGCATACGTGTGTGCGTGCGTGAGTGTGTGTGTGTGTGTGTGTGTGTGTGTGTGTGTTTGAGTGTGTGTGTGTGTGTGTGTGTGTGTGTGTGTGTGTGTG
>JAUTBY010056648.1:0-14678 GCA_032361585.1 Peltospira operculata | reverse complement strand
TATAAACAGATTCGCCGATAGACGAATACTTAAATTTTAAATTGAAACTTGTCTAAGGTATGTTGCCATTATTTTGTTAGCCTATTTGAGTAGGCCGGTGGTTACTCTGATTCTATGGCACTTAGCACAATTACACGACTACATATTGTTAAAATGAATGAATGAATCAGTCGATCGATTGACTAACCTATTAATTAGGAAATCAATAGATAATATAATAAATAAAAATAAGTATATAAAACAAATCTAATCAATAAAATAAGTGAATAAATAAATACAATACAATAAATAAAATAAACAAAATGAAGGAATGAATTGTAAAATAAATTAATCAAATAAGTAAATAAATAAATGAAGAAAATTAAACAAACAAATAAATAACTTGCGCTCATCACAGTACTGGTATTAAAAGTAGGAGTGGAAGGTAACACATTGATGGGATGATATGATCGTCGACTAGTTATAATGACAAATGACCGTCCCACAAAAACCTTTACTTCATTCACTGTACAAACATGTCTATCCGTGGATCGCCTTTCATACAACGTACCGGGGTCTATCGCGACCCGCGTAAGGAGATCGTCGGTTATACGGCACGTCCGAAGGATTAATCCGCCGACCTCAATTAATTCCGGGCCTGTACTTAAAGACCATATCAAAATGTCGGAGATACTTCTGATTTTCTTATAGCATCTGGGTGTGATAGTGGACACATTTTCCGAAATTCGTGCGAACGCAGTAATACGTGTAAACAACAATGTCAACAATTTGTTTGCTTTTTGTCCCGCTTCATCAAAATCGTGTACAAAAACACAAATAGCTGCTAGGAATTCCAAACGACAACATGTACTCGTACAAAGAAAATAATTCTGGCTGAACATACATATTTGAAGAAAATGTATTCAAGCAAATAGGCATATCGGTGTATTTTCAATGAATTATTTCATGACACTATGTAAATACTACTTCTATTGTTACTAAGTACTACGAGTTATTATTATTATTATTATTATTATTATTATTATTATTATTATTATTATTAATTCTTAATTTGTATTTAGTGTTCAATCATTGAAATGTGAAGTTATCAACTTAGGCCATGGTATGTACTGTGCTGCCTATCTACTCAGTCCAATAGTACATATTAAAATGGCTTTGAGCGATGAGCGTCCTCCTCCCTAAGGCGGGAGCGGGATATAGCTCAGTGGTAAGCATGTTCGTTTATGGTGCGGTGAGTCGTTGGATCGATCCCACATGGTGGACCTTTTGGCCTATGTATCATTCCAGCCAGAGCTCCACGACTGGTGTATCATAGGCCGTAGTATGTGCTATCCGGACTATGGGATGGTGCATATAAAAGACCCCTTGCTGTTAATCGGAAAGAGTATTCGGCGGCAGCGGGTTTCCGTTCTATCATAATGGTTTTTAACCATACTCCTGCGCCATATAACATTCATCTATCTTCCCCTCTTACCCCCACCCCCCACGGAGCAGGATGTAGATCAGAGGTAAAGGTGTTTGCTCATGATGCGGTGGATCAACGCATCGATCCTGCTAGTGTTCCGATTAGCAGCAACGTATTTTTTATATATGAACCGTCATATAGACATGATAGCATACACTATGGCCTTTGATACACCAGTCGTGGACTGATTGGATCAAAATAGTCCAGAGTCCACCATGTGTGATCGATCCGACGACCGACCGCACCATGAGCGAACGCTTTTGCTTCTGGAATGAATTAATGGAATCCCAAATCTTTCAGCTGTTTTAAAGACTGTTGCAGGTGGCGGGGTATTCATTCCCGCCGTCGAGCCGTTCTAATTAATTGGCGCACTTGTTAAACACAAGTTCAAACAAAATGTTTAGGCAGACACATAATATTTCGCCAGCCGTTTTATTGCCGGCGAAATCAGATTAATCCTTAATTTGCAAAACCATGACGACAATCAAAGGACCTTCTCTGCCAGAAATGTTGCGGTTTACCGTGAACAATGCGCGTTTCGTATGTCCCGTCCGCGCACCTGTGTCCCCATCCCGTAGAGATTACCATCTTAAGCCATTTGCCAATGCTCTGCTATCCTGCCAATTGAACAAGCTGTTAAACCAAACAAAATATTTGAAGACTTCGTCTTGTTGAAGGAACCCTGGGATTTGCTGTGCAAACTGTTTGTACCGACCACGATCCGTTTTGACTTTGGACACTTCGGGTGTAATTGAAACCAAACGTAGCGACTTCATCTGAAACATTTCTCTCTGAATTACCAAGGATGCCGTGCGAAGGGGAGGCACGTTTTGTGAAATTGGGGTGAAAATGTGCGTGATTAGTAAAAGGAGAAAGTGAAACAGGTTTCCCGAGGACTGAAAGCCTCTCGCAACATCTGCCGGCCGAGTCCTTTGTTGAGGGATATGTTTCCACCTCGGCGTCCTGTTTCTATTTTCTTGTCTTTCTCTCACCTTGTACAAAACTATTTTGGAAATTAGGGATGGCAAAAGATACATTATTCCTTGTCGTGATGTTATGCAGGCGTACTTGAGCAGTCCTCTAATGGAAATAGAGGTTGGTCCCTTAGCACACACATTTCATAGCACTGTCGATGTATTCTGATAGTTCGCCAGACATCTTTGTCTGACACCCAATAACCGATCTGCTTTTCGTGATGAGGTGTCGTTAAACATTCAGTTAGAGAAAGAAATGGTTTATTTAACGACGCACTAAACACATTTTATCTACGGTTATACAGCGTCAGGCATAATTATGGTTAAGGACTATCGTGATAGTGAGAAGGGAAACGCCAGACGCTATAAAGGCTACTTTTTCAAATTAGCAGCAAGGTATGTCATATGCAACACCCCACAGAGAGGATAGCACATACCACGGTCTTTGTTATACCATTTATGGAGCACTGGCTGGAATGGGGGAAGAGTTTATTCATACCAGTAGTTTTCCTACTGACCAACAAGACACCGTAGCAAGCACCCTCTACTGACCCTTTATCAGACTCGATGGCGTAGTAGTCTAAGCTGTGGGTCTCAAAACGCTGGTAGGTACAGAGTTCAAACTTAATTTCTGAACTTGTGATGAGGCCAGGTACCTGAAAATACCTACATTATTATTTGAAAATGTTTGAGGCAGGATGCACCCCAACCCCTCCAGCCTCTATGGTAGTTACGGTCATGTAAAAACAAGAATAATAACAATACATAATAAAAATTACAACCATAACAACAGCAACAATAACACAACACCAACAACAAAACATAAAAGAATATTTTATTCATTTCAGTGACACTATTCAGGATAAATCTGGTCACGTGACTTCCATCTGTAACTTGTCAGTTTAGTCTGCTTCTCTTGGCATCTGGCTCTGAAAAATACATCATTAAAGTATTTCTTTAAACTATTAAAACAATGTATGTGCGGGGCAAAATAGAAACAACACTACATTTTTAGAGAGAGAGACAGAATGAGAGAAAGAGATGTCTTATTTAGTTTCAATAATGGATAATACAATTTCAATAATGGCTAGTAAATTTTCAGTAATACCTAGTACAATTTCAGCGAAAGGTAGTAGAATATCAGTAAAAGGAAGTAAAATTTCAGTGATAGATGGTAAAATGTCACTAATGGTTGTAAATGTGCACTAATGGCTTACTATGACAAATATGTGAAACTACTGTCTGCCGGGGCTAGGAGACTGTTGCAAAACTCTACAACTTGTGTTACTGTCTTTTGTAAGATGTGAGCTTATCCAAATGTATCATGCAACCACAGTTACTACTGGATGATTATGCTGACTGATTAAAGCAAAATACTAGCAGACATCACTGCAGGCCTTTCAAGTACATAATGTGATGTCATGGAGAAGTTTGTTTATGAAGATTATTCGTATAATTCATCTAAGTCTTACCTTCACAGTGTTTGAGTGATTCTCCAAACAGTATGTCAGGTGTTAGAGTGAACACAACACACATCATCTCTTTACTGGGTGCCACATTACGCACATATCGCACGTGATCGTCTTTGGAAAGCTTGGTGCCTAGCACATCTTCAGCTCGTTGTCTCACGTCCTCATTGGGATTAGCAGTCTTACTGAAACAGTAGCAGTGCACTGTGGGGTAGAGTTTGACCTGAGTCAGGTTTCTTATCTCTTCAGGTGAGCTGTCTTCACACAGACCCCTAAATGTGTCAAGGAAGTCTAGAGCCAGAGCTGGAAGGTTCATCACAATGTGAATCTTTGGAGGCAGACTTTCTGTCTCCTTGTGATGTGTGAAGTGGTCCAGAAGCTTGTCCTTTACTACAGTCCTAATGAACTCCCGCCCATCCATGTTGTACAGCTGTGGCGGTTTCTTTACTTTATTCAGGGTGACGTTCTCCTTCATAGCTGAGAAAGAGTTCGGGTTTAAGTCATTGGCAAAGACAGCCGCACTTTTTTTCGCAGCTGGGATGGCAAACGGGCCAACGCCAGCAAAGACATCAAAAACAATATCGTCTTTGTTAATCAAGTCGACTATTCTTTGATGTTCTGTGCCTGCAAAATAATATAAATACAATACTGTTAAAGTAACACATCAAAATGGGAATGAACACAGTGAATGAAGTGATCAGTTTTAGTATCCACAGCAGCTACAATATCTTTTTCATGCTGAAGAGAGAGAGAGAGAGAAAAATGTTGTATTTAACGACGCACTCAACACATTTTATCTATGGTTATTTGGCATTAGGAGTATGGTTAAGGACCATTTTGATAGAACGGAAACCCTCTGCCACCACATAGGCTACTCTTTTTGATAAGCAGCAAGGGGTCTTTTATATGCACCATCCCACAGACAGGATAGCACATAACATGGCCTTTGATACACCAGTCATGGAGCACTGGCTGGAACGAGACACAGCCCAAAGGGTCCACCATGTGGGATCGATCCAACAACCCACCGCACCATGAATGAACATGCTTACCACTGAGCTAAGCCCCACTCCCATTGATGCTGAAATAACAGAATATTCATCATAAGTGGGTTTTTTAAATATGCACTCATCACACAAATAAGGAAATCTGCTACTCTTTCCAATTAGCCGTAAGGGATCTTTGTTGATCCACCATCCCAGACAGGGTAACACATACCACAGTCATGATATACCAGTTGTGGAATACTGGCTTGAAAGAAAAATTTCTCAATTGGTCCATCATGTGGGATCGATCCCACCCACTACACCATGAGCAGTTTTTAAGGACTGGAAATTTTCAGAAAGGATTTTTTATATGCATGATCCAGTAGACAGGTTAGCACGTACCATGGCCTTTGATACACCAGTTGTGGAACTCTAGCTGGCATGAACAATAGTTGAAAGGGTCCACCAGGTGGAATCGATCCAACAACCCACTTCACCACACTCCAACATATACCTAAGCCCTGATCAATATAACATATATGTTGCAATTATATGTTAATTATTTCAAGAAAGAAAAGTGTTATGTTTTTGTGAATGTGTTCACTGTGCTGTTTCTTTCAACACTGCTCTATTTGCCAAACGTGCAGTTCTCCACAAGCCTGGCTAATTCGCTTTGACAACATGTGCAGCACTGAGCTCTAAAACACCAGTTTCCATCCTCTTCATTTTCCTCGACAAACACTGACGTCCACACTCATTTTGTTGGCCATTGTAACTGTAACAAAATATTTCCACCAATCACTGTATTCGTCACACACTCACCAACAGATGGTGTCTGCCTGACCCGACCTCCCAAACAAGGTCGCAGGTCGAGCTGATGAGAAACAATGAAATGAAGCAGCTATAGGGTGATGCAGCTCACCTTAAGCTGTATCAACATGAAATGTCTGGTAGTTTAACATGTTTTCTTTTCCCCAACCAATAGCTACAGCATGTTTACATAATCATTCTCTTCCACTGTGGATCCAATTCACATGGGCTGTTTAGTAATGATATCCGAAACATGATCCTAATCCATTCACATCATCATCACCAACCATAACAGCCATTTTTAATCTGATATTTGAGGAAATAATCTGCTTTCAAATGGACATCCTTTGAAGAGATGCCAGAGTGAAAACCAGAACTGGCAACAGTTGTAACATCATGGTGCAAAACGATTTAGATTACATTGTACACACTGATGCAAAACCTTGTAATTGAGATGCAATACTGTGATCACATTTTCAAACATAAAAACACTTTTCTTTCTAGAAATAATGAACACATAATTGCAACCTATATGATATATACTGATCAGGGCATAGGTATATGATGGAGCTGGACTTAGCTCGGTGGTAGACTGTCAGCTTGCGATGCATGTTTTAATAGCCAGATTGATCTTCAAATAAACTGCATTTTATTAAGTCTTACTGTGTTAGCAATAGAGCTGGGTGGTATTTGGTATATACCAATCAGTATCGGTATTGTCTCAAATCTCAAAATACCAAACATTCAGTATTGAAAAATAATTATTCCTGCCATTAAATGAAACACTAAAAATACATCTGGTGACACCACATTACCCACAACATGGCTGAAAACAACAGCGTATGGGCACAGTACTTCAAAAGAACTGACCAGAAAACATGCATATGCTCTTTGTATCAGTGAAAGGTACTGGCCGATCATGACAGTGCAAGTAATTTGAGAAAAAAAGAAATACAACCCCCACAAAAAAACACAACATTATTTCCACATTGTAACTTTTTCCATAATCTAGTTCATATTACTTGATGGTCACAATGTCACACAGTTACAGTGATACATAATAAGACATTTGTTTTTTAAACCCACAAGCACAAATTAAGTATTTGATATTGATCAGTGTGGTTCTGTTACTATTTAACTGTAGATGTTTACCGTTAGGTCCTCTGATGAGCAATGGTTCAAAGGCATTACCTGTTAGAACCTACCTATGGTAATAAAAAAAGGGTGGGGTGAACATAAACAAGGAGAAGGCCCTAACAGGGACATGAATTTAGAGGATGGTATACTTAAAATACTGCTTGTTATCAGTATTATATCAATACTATGGCTCACCGTACCTATAGCCAAATAAGTAATTTTCTAATTTTTACATAAAATGGGTACAGAATTTGGTATTTGGTTAATAAAATATGAATTTTTATATGCTGTTTTTGAACACATTTCATGCAAATGCTCAATATGCTTGTGATGCAGGGTGAGCACCGAAGTACTTGTAAATCACTAACACAATAGCAGTACCAATATCACATTTTACTACTACCCAGCTCTAGTTCGCAAAAGAGATAATTAAATTCAACAAGCTGCTATTCAATTCTCCATTCATAAGGAAAAACTGCTAATAAAATAATAAAATGGTACCCTGAACATACACTGAGAAAGAGATAAATACTTAATTTAATGGCACACTCCACACATGGTGTGAGGACTCGTCCGATCAATCGCACCTGGTCGATTCACTGATATATTTCTCATTCCAGCCATTGCTCCATAACTGTTGTAACAAAGGCTATGGTATCATATCATGTGTTATCATATCAGAAAAAAGTAGCCCATATGGCAGTTTTGTTTCCTTTCTCATCATCAAAATGGTCTTTAACCATAAGTCTGATGCCATATAACCATAAATAAAATGTGATGAGTGTGTGGTTAACATTTGTAATCTCTCCCTCTCATAGCTGAGTGCCATACCATCAAGATCTTTGCGGGATAAAGATAATAACCAAATACTGATGTTGATTATCTGTTTTATTCTGTGAATGTAAATGTGGGAAAGTGCACTTGGCAAGATTTGCACATTTTCCTTTCTCACCTCCACTGTGACTCTAGAAATTCAGTGAGACTTGTATTATAAATCATTAAACTTACCAAGTCTGGGATTCCAGTACACCTTGGAGAAGTCGAACTTGAACGCACATCCGTTCTCTCTCGCTATGGTGACGTAGTTGTCTTCCCCTGCCAGCAACTCCATCTGGAAGTTACGGAAGGTGTTGTCGATGATGTTCAGTTTGTTGACGACTGTACGAATTCCAGGCGTCTTGTCTAGAATAACCTCCCCTGTAAAATGGTTTTCCAAAACTGGTATAAATTCCCTATTTCCCCCACCTACCAGGATTCTAAGGTTAAGGTTGGAATACGGTTAATGTTAGGTTACAGATGGGTTTTGATTAGGGTTAGAATTGGATCAGCCTAATCATCAGGGGTAGAGCTGGATTGCCTTAATGATTAGCATTTAAGTAGGATTAGAGTGGGATCATATTAACCATTAGAGTTTGAGTAAGGTTACGGCTTGATTAGTTTAATCATTAGGGTTAGGTAAGGTTTACATACATTAATGAATAGTGGGGGATCAATGTTTACATGTCTGTGTATGTGTGTTTGTGTACCCACGTTATCCTGTTGTTTAAAGTGATTCAACTTCTTATTCCTGTGAAGTTGGTAAGTCAAGCCAACATATGTGAGGAAAGTGATTACAGTGCAGCACAGTGCTGACTGGTTAGATGTACACTGAACAGTATCATTTTGGTTTACCAGTAATTAAAAAATTATAAAAAATGTTACTGTAGTTAGAACAAATATACATGACTGGAAGGTTGAGCCAACCCATAATTTTGAGTTTTGTAAATAGAGTTGACTCAGTCTTGTATGCATTTTCCACAGCATGAAGTCTGAACTTTGGGAATTAAATTTATAAAGTTGGCAACTCTGTGCTGCACTTGGTATTCAACAGGCCTACTAACTTTATAATTTATTATATCAAAAGGCAAACATCATAAAGTGCAAAATAAGATAAAAACAACAGGAACAAAAATTAGACTTAAAAAAAATTTCATTGCTGAGATTACAAGTTGATTACTATAATTATTATGCAGTGAGTTTTACTTAAAGCTATCATATCGGGATTTTTTAAAATATTATTTAAACATTTAGAAGAAACTCAAGTTTTGTTCTGTCCACTTGTTACACCCAGCGATGTAGCCATTTCACTACTCTCGCTATCTAGGTCAAGTGCTGAAATAGGCTTCTCTATTATCCAATGACAGGAGTGGGTTCCTTTCATACGCAATGTGGGATTCCATTGTATGAGATAATGTGGTACTTTGACTGTTTTGGAACAAGGAAATCAACTAAACAATTAATAACAGCTTTGTCATTAAAATGACATAGATGGCATCAAAATAGCACGAACTAGATTTTTCTGCTACACAGAAATGGTGGCGACTCATACAGATTATGTAACTAGTAGACATTTGACGATACGCGTTGTTATCAACAACTGACAAGTGTCATAGTAATACTGTTTTGCTTAAATTTGAATTAGTAATCAATTACAATGATCAGATATATTCCTGACATAGTGGTTTTAATTGAAGTCTATTTTATGGCTTTTATGGTAGCAGTGAGCAGTATTTAATTTAGGTCACGAGGTTCAATTTATATCAGACTAACTTAGCTTAATATTAGTTTTATTACTTATGATGTCCATGATGACAAAGTATTTTAGACTGACCACATAGGTTTTGCAGTTGGAATCACTCAACTGTGAGGCATAACAATCTAAAAAAACTGATTAAAGGTAGTTGTGATAAAACTTTAAAAATTATTATTATTATTATTATAAAATTAACAGTGTTTTTGATTGTTTATTTAACTATATAAATATCCTTACTTAAAATTAAGGATAAGCAGCAAATACATTTATATTAAAGTGGAAAGATTTCCAATTTAGAGTTATTACCTTCCACTGTACTGATACAGGGCTTCTATAATATACTAGCCCCACTCCCGTGGCTAGCAGATTTCCAATCATCAGGCTCAAAAAGAGATGAATATAACAGTATATATAACACAAAATAAGTAGGGCTAGTAGAATGTTAAACAAGGCTAGTGTATTTTGAAAATCACTGATCCTATGCTTAGTAGATTAAAAAAGAATTCTAGAAGCTTTGTGATATAATAAGTGAACCTCACCCTAAGGCTTAACTTTACATTTATATGTAACTCTAGCCCTAACCCTAACGCTTACCTTAATCCTAACCATGATCCTTATATTCTTAATTACTGGGGGTAACGGGTGGTTATTTTACCATTAAAGCATCATGTTTTGGTATTTCCCGTCACTGATAACTGTGAAACACAGAATTAAGAGCATTCGCTCATGATGTGGTGGGTCATCAAATTAATCCCAACAGTTGGAATTTATTTGATGACCCATCACACTATGAGTGATCGCTCTTAACTGAGTAAACTGGTGGATACTTGGAGTAATTTCCCTGTGTTCTATGACTGGTGTAACAAAAGCTGTGATGTGTGCTATACTGTCTATGGGATCCCTTGCTGCTAATCATGTGTGCTGTATGTATTCTATACATTTATGTGTACATAATATTATGTAGGTATGTGTGCATGTATGCTGTGCTGGACTAACCTATCAAGAACTTGTAGTCTTCAACTTCAGGTTTTAAATTCAAGTGTGCAATGTGTCCAATTATGCTGAAACCTGATACATTTTCTGCATCATCAGGCAAAATGGCCCTCAACACCTCACTCACATTCCAGTTCTCATATTTAAGATCAAGAGCAAAAAATTCAAAATTGTCTAACCTAACACCATTGTCCTCTAACACTGTTTTCACTTCTTCTGGAATGTCATCTGCACATGCACATTTTTCTGGATTAAGCAGAACCAAACGGGCACCTTCTTTGCCAGGATCAGCGTTTGACAGTTCAGCAATTGGTTTAACTTTGGGCATTTTTAAGAAATAGGGTTTTAGAATCTTAGATATATGTTTTATAGATTTCAGTGGGATTCGTAGTGCTGGTATGAGCACAGTATCTTCAAAAGCGTTCCTGTCAAGTTTCGTCATTCCCTTAACAACCGCTGGAGGACAAAGCTCTCTCGTCTCACAGCTGCCTGACATGACTGCCTTCATCATCTGTGGTAGTAACTGTAAATATCTACCGAACACTCTCACCAGATCTGACAACGTTTTCGACTCGATATGCGTCCTGTCATCATGACCTGAAAGGCTCCTACTTTTTACGAGCCTTCTTAAGGGTGCAACTCTGTACTGTTTTGAAATACATTTTCCGAATTGTACATTTGTGTTACATTTGGTGTGAAATAAACGCGGTACACCTCTCGATTTACAATATATTATTCTCCATGCACGCTGTCTGTAAATCGCTCGTTGCAGCATTAGTCTAGGAAATGAAAAACTAACAGTAACACGCGGTAAACACTTCCGCCATGGACTAAATATATTTCCCTGTCTGAAGAGTAAGCTCGAACGAGTTACTTCCCTTGGGACACGGATTAAAAATGGTCCCAATTCTAAGTAGCCCCTGGTCGAAACGGCCAAAGAAAAAAGTCACAACGGCCAAATATTAATGTATGTTTAACGACACCCCAGTATGAAAAATAAATCGGCTATTAGGTGCAGAATAAGGTATTTTTCGTGAAATGGTGATAATAAAAATTCAATTTTGTTTAATGATATTAAAACACAGTGTAACGGGCTGTGAAAATATAATCATCACAGTAATATGCATTTAAAATTTAGAATAAAAAGATGTATCCTTTAAAATTTTCAAAATGAGGGAAGGGTGGAATCGGAATGATTCCACCACACTACATCTACCAAATATATCGTTTCTTATCTGGGCAAGATGACGACACTCCACCAAAATATGGCGAACTGTCAGGATGCATTGACAGTGCTCACACAGAGGTGGAGGATCCTTCTTCAGGATAAATGAATGTGTTAAATATGTATGGCCGATGCGGGCATGACACAAGATACATTCACCCTTCCTGCACTGCTTATAGGAGGACTGCCATTCTCCCAGGTCTGGCTTGATAGAACGAAGTTTGTTCTAATCATCTTGTCAAGTGGAAAGAATATATTGGTTGACAGTCAATTTAAAATCAGAATAGGGTACACCAACCTTGGCATGAGGCAAATCCAAAGCAGACTTGGCAGCAGTCTGCCTTTTCATTGCCCTTAATGCCAACATCGCTGGGTGCCCAACAGAAAATAATATCCTTTTTGGCAATATTTAAAAAGACACACTTTCGTATCACCATCCCAATTAAAGGATGGTCGAGCTTCAGATATTGTAAAACTTGGAGACACGAAAGTGAGTCTGAGAAAATAATGAATTTGGATGTAGATGAATCTTGTTTTTTTTATTTTTTTATTTTTTATTTTTTTTTTTTTTTTATTTTTTTTTATTTTTTTTTTTTTTTTTTGGTTGGTTGGTTGTTCCAGGGCTTTAATGATTGACGAGACTTCGGCAGAAAATAAAGAAGCCGAGTCCGGCAACCTTATGGAAATTACAGTGTCTGATGGAAAAACTGGCACAAGCCACAGATTTCCTATCCCGTGATCCGTCTGTATTAACAGGAATATAATCACGGTACCTGCCTCGTAACTCCATGAACATTTGCTGATATAATTATTGATGTATCTGTTCGATCTTTTTTTCAGATGCACCAAATCCAGCACAATCTTCGGTGGTTTGATACACCAAGGTGGTAATGCAAAATATGGAGGTGTTTCCAAGGTGTCAGGAAAGTCAATGTTGGAAGGAGTTAAGTACTGCTTGATGCGAAGACCAAACGTAAGAATAGCATTTGACTTTATATCAAACAACCTCACATAAATTATTTGTTATCAAACACCGCGTCATGTGTCGGATGTTTTGGCAACGACTTTGTCTTGGAGGCATACTGCAGAGATAGCTTTGCACGTCTAGCACCCAAACAAGGTTCATGTGCATCGATGTATAAGCTCTCCACAGAGGAAGTTTTGAATGCTCCAAGACAAAGTCTGAGTCCCTGGTTGTGTATGGGATCCAGCATCTGTAAATAAGACTTACGAGCTGACCCATAAACAATGCATCCATAATTCGATTTATTTTTAACTAAAGATCTATAGAGGCGAAGCATGACCTTTCGATCAGCTCCCCACTCTGTATTGCCAATAACTTTTAGAATGTTCAGGGTCTTTAAAGCCTTCTTTTTAACATACTTGAGATGGGGAACAAAGATTAGCTTCCTGTCAAAAATAACCCGTAGAAATTTGGTTTCCTCCACAATCGAAATAGGACTTCTGTCCAAAAGTAGATGTTTTTCTAGGTGGAGACCTCTTTTATGGAAGTCTTTGTCTTAGAGAATCGAAAGCCATTGTCAGTTGCTCATTGCTGAAGTTTATTCAGACAAAGCTGTGACTTACGTTCGATTATGCTTATATTGGACGATCTGTAGCAAATCTGAAAATCATCGCATATAACGAGCAATCAGCACCAACTTCAAGACACTGAATGATGCTGTTAATCTTCACATAAAATATAGTTACTGACAGGATGCTACCATGTGGCACACCCATCTCTTGTGGGTGGGAATCAGGAAAGGTTTATCCTACCCTTACTTTAAAGGTCCTGTCTTTTAAGAAATTAAAAATAAAAAGAGAGAGACGCCGCCATAGGCCGAAGCCATGGAGATACCTCATTATCCCATACTTCCACGGGGTGTCGTAAGCCTTCTCCAAATCAAAGGACACCGAAACTAGGTGGTGATTATGGACGAAGGTCTCCAGACAAAACGATTATAAATCGTGCTACGTTTGGATCTGAACCGACATTGCACATTGCTGAGCAATTTGTGGGACTCGAGATACCAAACAAGTCTACGACTGATTATTCGTTCCATGGTTTTACAGATGCAGCTTGTCAACGCGATAGGGCGGTAATTTGTTGGAAGGGTTGGATCCTTATCAGGCTTTGGAACAGGAATTATAATAGCTTTCCTTCAATCAGAAGGAAAGTCTCCAGAAATCCAGATTTTATTAAAGAGATTTAAGAGGAGTGTAAGAGAACAGCTTGGTAAATGTTTTAAAAGTTGATAGTGCATTTCATCTGGAGCTGCTTAAGTATCATGGGCTCTACGCAGAGCATCCTGCAGCTTCTCCATAGAGAAGGGACTGTTGTATACTTCAGCATTCTTAGATGAAAAGTTAAGATTCTGCTTTTCAGCCTTAGAGTGCACAGAAGTAAACGCACCTGTGCTGAAAGCAGAAGAAGAATTGTGAGAAAAGTTATGTGCCAGTGTATTAGCTGTCACGATGAGATGTAACATCTCTATCATTGACAGATAAATGATGGATATAATTACTGGATTCATTTCCTTTGATTTTGCGGATCCTATTTCACAGAGATTTGACCGATGTTTGAGAATTGAACTTGGAGATACAATCTCTCCAAGATGTTTTCTTACTGAGTCGGACAAATCTGTGTGCCTTAGCCATAGCAATGTGAAAGACATTCAGGTTATCCTCGGTTGGTTCAAGTTTGAACCTTTTGAGGGCCCTGTAGCGCTCTTTGGTTGCATCTTTGCATGTGTCGGAAAACCATGGTTTGTTGAAACGTTTCGGTACTGCCGAAGTCTTAGGAATACTTTCTTCTGCAGTGTCCTTCAAGATGGACGTAAACGAAGACATGGGATCATCAACATCTGCCATCGCAGACTGGTGCAGCCGTGCTTCAAAGATGTTGGAATATGTCCCAATTTGCCTTCGCCAGCTTCCATCTCTGAACCCTTTCGAGAGAAAGAGGTCCATCGTTCTCCATCAAGATGGGAAAGTGGTCACTTCCACAAAGGTCATGACCAACTTTCCAGAAGAAATCAAGAAAAATT
>JAUTBY010055537.1:0-23250 GCA_032361585.1 Peltospira operculata | reverse complement strand
ACACACACACACACACACACACACACAGAGAGAGAGAGAGAGAGAGAGAGAGAGAGAGAGAGAGAGAGAGAGAGAGGGGAAGAAGGGAGAGATACTGGTACATACAGACAGATACAAAGACATACAGCAAGACAGACCAGCACACATACACACATGATGCGGTCACAGACACACACACAGACACACATACAGAGAGACAGATCAGACACACACACACACACAGAGCAGATACTCACACACGCACACACACACTGACTGAGACTGACTGACTATAGGGATTTATCTAGGATTTCTTCCAGTGTCCCAAGTGGCTGGGAAAACTAGTGCAGTTATGTCGTTAATACAGAATTATAGTTCTACAACACTAATAAATACATGAGTAAACTGTACCATCTATACTAAATATACAAATATGTTTACGCCTTCTACTTAATAAAACATACAATCTGAAAAAGAGATTACCCGAATAAATCCCTATAATAATTTATGGTTTCAGCTTATAATGCTTTAAAATTGTTAAATTAAAATGTTGATTAAACTAAAGGATGTTATGTCATTAAATCAAAGTTAGTTTTATACCGAACGTATTTGCAAAAGATATTTTATAGGTCATTTGTTAAACATTTTATTAATCAATATTGCATTTTAATGTGTATTAAGACAAGCAATTTGTATTATTTGTTTACTGTATTGTATATCTATATAAACCATGTATTATCTTCATCTTATTTCTGGTGTTTTCCTGAAATATATACATATGTCTATAAGATTTATTATAACAATGTTGTGAATAATTTGGAACATGTTGAATACAGAAACAGGATCATCATGTTGTTTTCCATTTTATTGGTATTTTTATTATAGAGAAATATTCTTGTTATTTTTATATGCATGTTTATTTCTGAAAAATAAATCAAATATGTATGTACATGTTTTCTTGTCTTTTGTCAAGGTTACTGTTGATGGCTGGTATTTGACTTGATGAATTACAGTATTTATTTTCATTTGTAGCTATATCAGCTTTAGTAATACAGTCAGTAATGTTTTGCAGCCAGTGCTTCACGACTGGTGTATCAAAGGTCATGGTATGTGCAGTCCTCTCTATGGGATGGTGTATATAAAAGATCACTTGCTGCTAATTGGAAAGAGTAGTCTTATGTAGTGATTGCAGTTTTCCATTCTCACTAGCATAATGGTCCTTAACCATATGCCTGATTTCGCATAACTGTAAATAAAATGTGTTAAGTGTGTAGTTAATTAAAACTATTTCTCAGTCAATAACTTCCTTCTTTGAGGGCAGGCAACTTCTAAGAACCATAATCTCAAATGCAGGAGATAAAGTACTTAGAATACACATACCAGGTAGACTTGTTTGGAACGTAGTTCAGAGGTTAGAGCATTTGATCATGGTGCAGTGGGTTGTTGGATCAATCCCACATGGTGCAGTCTTTAAGCTATTTCTCATTCCAGTCAGTGCTGCATGACATACCAAAGGCTGTGGTATGTGCTATCCTGTTTATAGGATGATGCATGTAAAAGAGTCCTTGCTGCTAATCAGACGGAGTGACGTATATGATGGCAATGGGTTTCCTTTCTCACTATCATAATGGTCCTTAACCTTAAGCCTGATGCCATATAACCGTAAATAATCTTTCTCTCCCTCCTTCATGATGGCAAACTGAATATCACTACCAAAACAATCTATTTATGCAGCAAATTAATTTCTTGTTAAATTATTTTATAATTTTCAATAAAAATATTTCCCTTTACAGGATTAAACATCAAAAACACAAATTACATCATCGATTGCCATTTGTTTTAATAAACAGCATACATTTAAAACAATGCAATGAATGAATATTTAACACATCAGCACGAAAACAGATTGGATACTGGGTATTAGTTAAAACTATAACAAAAGAAATATTTACATCAATTTGTGTATAAAATTTAAGCAATGAATGAATCTTTAATGACACCCCAACATAAAACAAACAGATCAGCTTTTTAGGTCTTAAAGATAATTACAGAAATAAGGGATGCATGATGAATTGGTAATTAAATCTACCTTGGGTACTACATTAGAATTCTACTATTACTGGGAACATTTACAATAGTTAAAGTGTGACATGATATTCTAAATATTAGGCAGCATGTTATACACCAAAAAATGTCTGATTATTTATTTTAATATCGTTTATCCTATGAAGGACCATGGAGTAGACTGTCCAGTACTCTTCAAACTAACTTTGGTTGTTTCTGACCTTTCCAGTTTGTTGTGTTTTTCAATTTATAAACCTTATTAGCAACCAATACATAATGAGCGACATATTAATGACACATAGTGATGTATTAATGACACAGAACATTTGCAATATCAGTACACCAAACATTAAAATCTGAACAAAATTAAATTGTTTTCTACATGTACATGTACATAATATCAAACTGTTTTCTACATGTACAGAATTTCAATACCATGGGCTGAAATTATTTACATCATTCATGAATACAATTATATTTGATGCTGTTATTTAATGCATAACTAATTTACTAATCAACACTTTAGTATTTAAAGACATTTGATCGATTTTGATACATGGTCCTATTATATTCAGCATCATGTAACATTAATGTTTTCAGTAAACTTGCTAAATCTGCTATTCTTTTATGCTCACTATCACTTCTTAATTTACAGAGAACATAATAACACATACAGTCAGCAGTCACCGAAGACATTGTTTTTCCATGCTAGTAACATCTAGATCGTAGCACATACAAATTAGAGTATTTCAGTATAACAATACTGATTACCTTGAGTGTTCTTGTTAAATGAACCAGTGTACAGTCTCTGTGTAGGCCCACCATTAATATACACTTACAGAAGTACATTTCAATAGGTAATAATACAGTGTAACTCACTATCTTGCAGTGTGTTTGGTTAACCAGTGCACAGTGGTTCTTAATCCTCAAAATATGAAGCAAATAAATATCTTTGAAGAATGTAAAGTGCATTCAACTATTAGGTGCTTAGATTTGTACTATTAAAGCTGACTTGGACTAGATCTACATGGACTGAAATTCAAATACTGCTCAAGAGTCAAACCTGATGTACAATGCTGTAGACGGTAAGAAGCAAACAAGACACCTATTCATTTCAGTTTTGTTCTTAAAGGTTCATGTTTCACCACATGATATTCCTTGTAATGTGTTGTAGGTTACTTATCAGGGAATAATTAGGACTGAAAAAAAGAGTTGTTATTGCAATTATTTTTCACTTGATTAGCACATTGGTGTATTGGATTAGTCCCATTCTGTGAAACCGATTTGCAGGTGAGATTGAATGATTCACAAACTGTGATGCAAACTCCAACAAATTATTCTGACAAGAGCCTAGGTATATACAGAGTCAATGTTAACATGGTTATTCTGATGTCAGAAATATATAAATGTGCAAAAATTATGCATTAATAACCATTTTCTAAAATGAATTTTTAAAAAATCACATTTAGTATTCTTAGGCAATTTACATAACCAGTAAGTAAAAATTAAAATTAACAATGTTTAAAAAAAAATAATAATGACAATAATAACTATTCTTAACAGACATATGAAACAACTTCAAGCAGATATATGAATATATTGCTTATTATTTATATATTTTTTTACTATAATGCACCAACTACACAAAGCCAGTCATGCCAGTGGCTGTTTATTCTCTGATCCTCTCCCAGTCACAGATCTAACTGGGCTGTTTTCATATAACACACGGCAGTCAATCTCTGGTTGTCACCCTGATGAAACACTTCTTCAACACTTTAGTGATATTGTGTGTTATGAATGAACACATTATAAATGACCTGGACGACAAGTCCTGTTTTAGATGAAGTACTTGATATAATATCATAAAAATATATCTGATTTGTCTAAAATGTCACTTTCACTCTGTTTTGTGCACATACGATGTTTGGCCATGGTAACCGTTTTGCCATTCATATTGTTTTGAATACACATTCTTCAGATGCTGAGCACTATAATGCTATATCCATGTGGCAGGCACTGAGTGGAAAGTAGATCTTCAGTATTCTCAAATTGAAGGGGATATCTGGAATACAGAGAATAACATATCAGTAACTCACTATCTTAATGGTCCTTAAAAAAGATAAAAAAAATAATTAAACAAACAAACAAAACAAAAACTCAAAACAAACAACAAACTTCACCTATGAAAGTGATCTGTTGTTACTGGGTAGTTACTGGGAGTACTAATCGCCTTCGAGATGAAACACTTGACAGATCATAGAAATACACAATTTGTTTTAAATGTCTCTTTGATATTTTGTTCTTTTGTCATTCAGATTTCTTTGTATACAAATGCCATTAATAATAATCAGTATTACCAATTGTGTTTGTACAAATATTTATGTTTACAATCAAAGACGTGACTGATGGGAAATTCACATGCTGCTTACATTTATCTTTTGAAGTCTAATTTATAAGCATATGGCCAGATTTATATATAGAAATTAAATATGACCAACCTCATGTTAACAAGAAATAACCATTAAATGCACAATATCAGTTTTTCAGGACTTTATTTCTCTAAATATTGGTAGTAAATAGAAAGCATATTCATTTGTAATAACAAACCTTATTATGGTATTGTTAAAGATGTCTTAATTAAAATATGATAAAGGGAATTACAACACAGCAATCCAAATAGCTGTTATTGCTCTCTGATTGATGGATCGTTATCATAATTGAATTATTAAAAACAATTATGCTGTTAATAAATGAATTACATTGGTTATGTAGATGGCTATATAATTATAAGGTACAGTTGTACTTGGCCATTAAATAGGTTAATACTCTGTAACAGTATGCATTTAATTTATATATTGTACAAACAACATATTTGAACCAAAACATATAGTACATCACATTAATTAGCATAAATACATTTTTAAAATGTATTTAAAACCCCCACAAAAAACAACAACTTTCTATTAAATAAAGGTACAGTGTTTGAAATCACCATTTAAAACATGTATGAAAAATAACATAGATTTCAGGTGTCATACAACATTCTTTTTGATGCAATAATCAGTTGGTTACTTACTACATAGCTCAGCAAGCACTTCAGAATTAAAACTCTTTATTATTAACTAAAATAAACTAACAAAAAAAATCACAACATACCAGTTCTTTCTCCACAATCTTCACGTGACTTTGTATAGCTTTGTTGAGAGTCTGAACATACAGAAGCCTGTCAAGACACTCTCTTCCATACTGTCGGACGAGGTACTTCAAGCACAAGTCATAGCGGTTCTTTATCAAGTTCAACCGCCGCAGTCGCTTCTTGCCCAGAGATCCGGTGAAAGTGGTCAGCAGATTCTTCCTCTGGTTCTGGACAGCCTTGATCTCCTTGTTCAGCTCCGTCAAGCGGTCAGTGTGGTTCTCACTGGCACACATCAGTTTCTCTCGGAACAAGCTCTGTAGCCTCATCTTTATGTTTATAAGCCTTTGGAAGGGTTTTTTCGATATTGGCACCAGAAGCATCAAGAAGCATCCCTCATCTGTGTACAGCTTGGAGATCTCACTGGGAAACAAGATGTCATTGGGGACCTTTTGGTGAGACCGGCCAATGGTTGCCTGATTCTGCAAAGCCTCAAGGAGATCACATTGCACTTCAGCCAATGCCTCTCTTTCTTTGACATTAGCCTTAACCACAGAACCTCCCAACACTTTCTCACTACATCTGATGTTTTCTGTAAATGAACCAATGCTAGAAGTGTGTGACAGATTTTGAATATTTTGTCTGATGTTAATACCTTCAAGAGCAGGGAACTCTGTAAAAGGGTTTGAATAAGTCTGAAGAATTTTACAAGAGTGTGAGCTTGTCATTACAGTTCCTGTGTATCCTTCACTGCATGCAGAAAGGCTTAGATGATGTTGAGTACTGTTACACACTGGCTGAATATGACTTGGTATCATCTGACTGTTGTGTACTGAAGTTAACTTGGTGTCTTTCTGTGGTTCACTGACTACTGAACAGTTCTTGAGACATTCCTGAATAAGCTGAAGCTCATGCAGTATTCGATCTTTGGTAAAGTCCTCCAGCTTTATTTCTTCCACACTGTCTGGTGAATCCAGAGGAGAGGGATCAGACATAGGAGAATCAGTTGTGCTGTTCTCATCATTCTTTATCCTATTATTTTCCACATTGTGGTGTGAAGCAATCACCTTGGCCTTGTGTATGATTCTCTTCCTTCTATTTCTTGTTTGACTATTAATGTCTAGATTTAGTGACCAGGGAAGCTTTCTCTGAATCACTGAAGGGTCAGCCATGTTCAGTTTCTCTCGCATGAACTGTTCCAGAGTCAGGGTCTCTTTGCTATTCTGAGATTTATTCACATTTGTCATGTTTGATTCTTGACTGACATGAGATTTCAATGTATTTGTATTTTTGAAAGTGGAAATTGTTTCTGATGATTTTCTGTATGAATCCTTGTTAATATCCTTTTGAGCAAAATTCACCTTATTTGTTGTAATGTGTTTTCTATCAGAACTAGATTTTCTTTCCAAGAGAACTTGCTTATCAATTTCCTGGAAGGTATTTCTCCAAGATTTTTGCTGCCATCTAGTAGCATTAGACTGTTTACTTTTCACATTTGTGAATGTTGACCTGGAGTTTGATCTTTTCGATCTCATTTTATCTGTCTCCTTGGAAACATTGTCCCAACAAATAGGCTGCAATGTTTTCACTTCAAGTTGTCTTCGTGACATACTGCTGGCGTCTACTGAAGATCCTCTTTCTGATCGATTTTTGTCTCTTTCCTTATACTCAACAAAAGCAATGGGTTTCCATTTCTTTGCAGGAGATTGCTTATATAACCTATCTGACATGTCATCTTTGTAGTCAATAATATGTCTTTTTGGTTTTGAACATTTTTCACTTGACTTACGAGAAAGAAGCATTTTTGACCATTCACTGGCAACCTTTTTTGTTTGATAGATTTTTGATGAGCTATCAACAGATTTGCAAACTTCAGGACATCTTTGTTTTTCTGGATATTTATCTTTTCTGGTACTACATGATGTTTTGAATAATTTTGTGCCAGCATCTTCTGCCTTGCAGTCTTCAGAGTCATCACTTAACAATTCACCTTCTTCTTCTGAATCAGTTGTAAGTTCTGTAGGATTGTAACTACCATCAGCTAATACAGCAGTTGTCGTATTAGTGTCTGGTGTTTTCGAACCCTCACAATCACTGGTGCCTGATAAAGGCAGCTGATTTAAAGCCTCCAGAATGGTCATCCTTGCAGCTGACAAATCTTGTATGGTTACCTGTGACAGCAGGTCCTGAGGCAGTTGACAAGAGGAAGTGATTGGTGTTTTACCAGCAGGAATCTCACCATCAGAACAATCATCATTTAATACACTACTATCAGCCTCTCTGTCTGGTGATGGCAAGTCTTGTTTATCAGATTTAGAAATCTCTACTTTTAGAGAGTATGTTTTAAACGTTTTGCCAAGAGACTGTGAACTGATAGAAACATATCTTTTGTCTGTATCTTTATCTTCCTCTTTGAAACCATCTTTTAAATCAGTACTGTTAATAGTATCTTTTTCTCTTACATAACTTTTAATATTTTCTTTTTCACATTTTACACAATCCATACCATTCCATCTGCTTTCTTTTTTCAGTGTCTTTCTTGTGTCCACATTATTATTCTGGATACTGTAACTCTCTGTTTTTTCAACATCATCATCATACTTAGGCTTTTTACATGTAACTTCATAATCTGTTTCAGTAACAGGTCTAAATGGGGAATCTGTGGTTTTTCTGTCTTTGCCAGCACACACCATATCCCCAAGAGATGTGTCCCGGCTAGAATGGACTAAAAAAGAACCACTGTTTTTCTGTTGTGATTGGTCCGAGTGTGAGCCACTTGCTGTCCCACCTCCTGAATCTTCTAGTGGAATGTGCCGCAGGTTTGTCACCATGGGTCGTTTTCTTTTTACCTGGGGCGAGTCTGTGGAACAGTCTGAACTTGTTGACACGTCTCTCTTCCTGCCATCTGAACCTGTTACCGAATCATCTGACTCACTATGCACTGGGGATTTGGACAGCTCTCTTTTGGGAGCAACAATATCAGCAAACCACTCTGTTAAATCTGAAGATTTCTTTGATGGTATCTGTGTGGTTGGATAATGTGCAGAATACTGAACAGGATGCTGAACTGGTCTCACAAACTGAGCATGTGTGGCAGCAGCCACTGGTCTGTAGTAAGCTGGCCGAAATATTCCAGCATACAGTGGCTGCATTGGAGAAGCAGTTGGCATCTGTAGAGACATGCTTGAAGGAATCTGTGGGTATGACACAAAGCGACCCACAATAGGGTAGCTTACAGTAGGATTATTCACAGGCATCACTGGCTGGACTCCCACCAGTGGCAGTGCTGCAGATGGCTGTCCAGCATGAGGAAGAACAGGCTGATACTGGTTAGGCATTCTGGGTGTGGTAAGATGACTGTATTGTGGAATTTGTGGCTGGAAAGCACTAACACTAGCAGATGATGATGCACTGAGCACAGGAACTGCAGATGTCAGTCTGGTTGATGGAATATCTAAATGCTGGGAAGTAAATCCACCTGACTGAATAGGTTGTGTTGGAGTGGCTGACTGTACAGGCTGTGATGGAATTAGTGAATGTACAGCCTGTGTATGTGTCAGAGAATGCACAGGGAGATAAGGTCCAGGCTGGCTGGAGATATATTCATGTAGAGATTGTGTCATGTAACTTGCACTTCCTTGAATTGAGGGGTTTTGAACTAATGATGCAAACTGCTGCTCACAAGGATGTGGCATTATAGAAGCTTGTTGATAGCTGGAAGTTTGACTATTCCATTCACTTGTTATAGGTACTGGTGTAGGTTCCTCATTCTTCTGTGATGGTCCTCTAGCTGCACCTAATACTGGAATTGACTGCCCACTCATCTCACCTTTAGGCTGACTGTGTTCCTCAGGTCCTACTTTGGAGGACATGCTAACTTTTGCTGTAAGCAGTTCAACATTTCTATACATAGTATCCCCAGATTTTGAAACGCTGGACACTGTTTCAATTGGTTTTATCACTGGTGATTCTTTCACAGTAGAAACACTGGTTGTTGTTGAATGTGTCTGAGAGTTAACATACCATGAGGATGAAGACTGTCTGACAGCTGTTGAAGAACACTCAACAGTCAAAGGCAAACCGGCCTCAGTAATCCTGTCCTGAACACTCGAATATGTCTTTCCTATTGTGGAAATTCTCTGAATATTCAACACAGAATCACATGTAGCAGTTTCTTCATTATTTTTAGCTTCTTTCTTTTTGAATTTGATTGATAATGTCCTTTTCTCAATGGTGGATGGTATCTGAACTTGTGTGTGCGTTCCAATGACATCAATGTCCTCTGGGTCACATGTTTCTCCAATGTTTTTCTTTTCAGATTCATGTGGTACGTTTTCACCATCCTTCATATTATTATCATCTGCCTTGTTACTTCTATCATCAGAATGCTCAGGTTCATTGACATGTGTTGTATCTCTTTCAAGTTCTTTCTTTATATTTTCTTTCTTTTTTGACAAAGAAACAATATTCTGCCAGAAGGTTGTGCTATTTTCCTGCTGATTAATTTCATCTGGACAAGCCCCACTTTCTTCATTTTCCTTTTTCACATCATGTTTTGTTTCAACATCTGAATCACCCTGAATTCCTGTTACACAAAACCGCTTAGTATCAGCTGCAACCAGTGTGGATTTAACATCTTCAGTATCCACTGGTTCAGATTTAACATCTGTATCAGTATGTCTAAGGTTAACATCTGAATCAATTAGAACAGATCTGGGTATAACAACTGATTTAGGTTTCACATCCTTTACAATAACAATCTCTCTGGGTTTAATATTAGCATCAATAAGAGCCGATTTGGATTTAACATTCTTATCAGTATCAACCAGTTTAGGTTTCACATCTACATCAGTATCACCCAGTACAGGTTTAACATCTTCATAAGTCACTTCTTTGTGTGTAACATCCACATCTGGTGTGGGTTTAACATCTGTGTTAGTACAAACCAGTTTTGATTTATTATCCCTATCAATATCCACCAGTTTGGGGTTAACATTTTGTTCAGTTACTGGTTTGGCTGTAACATCCACATCAATAACTGGCTTGTGTTTAAAATCACTGTCAGACACAACTGGTTTGGGTGTAATATCCATATTGGTAACAACTGGCTTAACATCATCTTGAGTAGAATCTAATTTCAGCTTAATATTAATGTCAGTAACCTCTGGTTTATTACCTCTTTCAGCACTAATTGGTTTAGGTTTGACATTCATGTCAGCAAGAACCAGTTTAACCTCTGTTTCAGTATCAACCAGTTTGGACGTCATATCTTCGATAGTCTGTCTGGACGTAACATCCTTTTCATCTAGTACACCACTAGGAAGTATCTGGTGTTCTTTGTGTTTTCCTGGTTTTCCAGAATCTTTGGTTAAGGGCTGTGAATCTACTTTGAATTTTCTGGAAAATCTACTGACATTTTTGCATGTGGTACATTTACTCTTTAGATCCTGTTCTGTTATCTGAAATACAAATGTGAAACAATTATGTAATTATTTCTCATGCATGCGTTTACAGAGTTAATGTGTTGCCGTACAAAAATGTATAATACTGAAATAGGACGTCAATTGTTATGAATGAAATACTATGAAAGATGTCAATAGTATAAGCTTACATATTTATCAATCACTGTAGAACAGTACTTATTAAGACTAAATTTTGTTTTAACATTACTGCAATGAATGTTGATGCAGTTCATCTAATATTGTGTAATATGCATATGTTAAAATCAAATAATGCTTTACGGATGTTATCTACACCATTTCACCTCTTCAGAAAAAGTGACTGACTGCTGTTGTAGCATTAGCATTCTGGTCTTGGCATTTACACATTTAAGTAACATTTTCCTATACATTTTTTAATTACATTTAATTCTGCATAAACCTTGATGAAATATGCTTAATGCAAATATAAAATAAAAGCACCTAATCACTATATTTAATATTATTTTATTCTGTACCATATTTCATCTTCAAAGATTTTCAAACAATCATGAACATGATCAAATCATTCATAATTTACTGAGAATCTAATGAAGCCCAAAGCTAATATTTTTAGCAACAGCATTTAGGCTAAATGAACCAGCTTCTGCCTAACTTTTACCATGCAATAACTTATGATATTTGATATAGGCATCTAGTAGAGCTTGTTTTGTGTTGTCATTTACAGATCACTTTTAGCCATCTATGAAGACTACAAAACATTTATTAAATTTCTCATTAAAAATATTATGAAGACTGAATCTATGTAATATATCATTAAAATGGTGTAAGTATAACTGTTGCTGTTTAGTTTTACAATAATATTACTGTTTATGTTAAAGTAATTATTGGTTTATTCTATTTTTATAATTTTGCAGAAATTAGCTGTCAAGGCAGAAGTCATTTTGACTTTTTAAATCCTAGATTTGTGTCTGGAAGCATGCATCAGACATATAGTGCACTGAGGTACAGGCAGCAGACATTGATTCTTGTCTGTTAGGGACTGGAGATGTTTCTAGTAATTGTATTTCTGATGCTAACTTAACCACTGATAACAATGTGTTGAATGCATTACTTTTTCCGCTATTAATTCAACAGCAGCAAATGGAATTATACCACTTGGCCATGCTACTTATCACATTTCACCGTTTGCCATCTTACCTTTCTAAAATCAACAAGACACACTTGCAGCAACTTTTCAGATGATTTCTCCTTTTGTTTCTCTGTCTTGCTACTGCTGTTGGACTCTACTTCAACAGAAAGCTGTGAACTTCCACCAACAGGAGATGTGAATGCAGACTGATGTCCTGAGCTGGAAATGACTGACTGATTTCTAAGTAGTGTCTGTCCACTCTGAAGATGAGCTATGTGAGAAAAGTGAGGAGTCTGGAGTACAGAATAGGATTTGTTTTCAGTCAACACAGCACAGCTGTTTAGCTGTTCATCTGCAGAATAACTGGACAAGTATGGCTCATCCTGTACTGGTGTCCCTTGTCTTGAAAGAGTATCAGAATCACCATCCCTAACTGCATCAACTTCAGTGACAGCAGAAGGTCCAGAAGCACAGGAAGTTTCTGTGTTAACAACATAAGGACTATCAATGGGAGTGAAGTGCTTAATGGATGGTGATGTGGTGACTAGTGAGTCTTTAACTAAGATATGAGAGGTGACAGGCTGGGATCCACTCTGATGTACTATGGCCAATGGTTCATGAATAACAGCGGGAGTTGATGTGATGATATTTGAAACAACTACAGGAGCAGGTGCCCCAGGAGATGTGAAGGCCAAACCATCATGTGGTCTCTCATCAATCAAAGGAGTGGAAGATCTGTTCTCAGTATCTTGGTCCTGGTCAAGTTGCATTTCATCCTGCACCGGTGTATTCTCTCCCGATCTGTTGTGTGGAACATCAGGGCTGTCTGATCCATCAGGTATGGTCTCTTCAAATTGCTGAGGCATATCAAAGCTAAAGTCTGTGTAGTCTATTTCCATGTTAAAGTCATCACTGGCAAATTGGGACCACTGTGACCACTCTGACCTTGTTTGAGAAACATTACAACTGTATTTTTCTACAGCACTCTCAGTTTCAATTTTCACCACAGGAACAGATTGGCTTTCAGAGGTATCCACATTTGGATGTTTCTCTGGTGTTGGTTCAAGCATTTGATTTTCACTGGTCTCTTCACATTTAGTTGGAGTAACTACTGGTGACTTTACTGCAGCTGTAATAAGTTCAGATGATTCTGGTGTTACTAGTTTGGAAATGTTCGTTGTTGCTTCAGATGTAACAATCCTAGCACTGTCAGCTGTAATCAGTTCAGATGCTTCCGGTGTTATTATTTTGGGTATGTTTGTTCTTGCTTCAGATGTAACAATCCTGACAGTGTCAGTATCTCTCAGCACACTACTAGTTTCCAGAGTTTTCTCCAGTTTGTTTTTTGTGTCACTAATTACTTGTGGTTTGTCACTAGTGTCTGCAGACAACATTTTCCCTGCTACTTCTTGTGATGACCACAATGCTGCTAATGCTGCTACAGCTCCAGACATGATTCCAGACTGTTCCTGTGTTGTTGCTACTGCTGTTGCTGTTGCTGCTGCTGTTGTTGCTTGGTCTACAGGTTTTTCTTGAGGTTTAGATAAAATGTCACTCTCTTTCACCTATGGAATGGAGAAAAAAGTGTGTATCAGAGAAATATGGCATTTAATATCTTAACAAAAATTAGGTGTCAATATGTGATGATCCTGACAGTTTAATCTTGTGTTGCAAAATAAGCTATAGAAGAGAAGCAAGAAGATTTTCAATGCACAAAGAATAATTCACATCAAAAAGATACAGAGTAAACTATATTTTGTGGAGACTTAATAAGACTGGAATTATACAGTAAAGGATTTACGTTGTCACATAAAAAACCCACTTATAATTCTAAATAAAACTATTTAGATCTCCTTTTCAGTAGCTGCAATAACATAAACTTTTAGGAGAAAAACCTGTTCAACTTTACATTAAAATGTTACATACTTAGCAGTACATTATTTTAGAAAGACAACAGATATTTTAATAAGAAAATATATTAAATTCTTTAATTAGTTGTGTTAGCCTGTGTTTTAGAACACAATGTTCAAGATTAGTTTTTTACAAACTCAGGTTACCACATAATTACAATATCAAACTGAAATGTTGACTCTTCTGGTTCTACTGGTATCAATTATAAAACTCTCAACAATAAACAAATGAATAAAATAAAATAAAATTGTAATTTAAAGTGTTATTTTAGCAAGTATACAAATCACATGCCCTAATGATGCAAGTTATCTATTAATTAAATATATTTGATTATCAGTAAATATAGTAACCTTTACAGCCCTTCTTATGTAGCCCAAACCTTAGATGTTTCCACAAACAGATACAAAATGTTCAAAATGAAACAAAATTCAACATAAACTACTACAACCTATAAATATTATCAAAATTATTGTTATACACACACACAACACACACACACACATACGCGTGCACACACACGCGCGCGCGCACACACATTACTGTACTTTTCACAAAAGTCAGTATCATTCTTAATTATACACTGATATCAAGACTACATCAAAACAAGGTATGACTCACTGACAAAAACTGACCTCTGACCAACCATGCACTGATGAGGTGCTAACAGCACTGGACTATACTATATCCACTATAACAGCAAATGCTTGACAATCCTTTTAATGCTAACCCTTTTATTTTGATATGATTCAGATTAATCATTTCATTACTGGACTTACTTGTTCTGTGACTGATTGCTGTTTATTTATTTCTCTATTGCCAGAATCAGTTTTTACTGCATCATACACATGGGATTGTTTCTCAAAACCACCAGTCTTTGCTTTCTGTACATCTTCAAATGCAGCAGTAAGGTTCCTCCCTTTCACTCCTGTTGACGATTCTGCCAGGAGTTTTCTGGGTGTGTAGTCAGCTTCTTTGCTCAGTTGTCCCCCTTGAATCACTGTATTGGGACCCACCCAAATTCCAAAATCTATTGTGTGGTTTGGTGATCCAGGCTTTCTTTTTTCTGGTGTTGTTGGGTAACTATAGACAAGTCAAAATAAAACAATTATAAATTAATAGAACTACACATTTAATACTATTACACAAACATTATTAATGAAAAGGGTAAAATATATATGAAATTTAATCATTAAAATATATTGAAAATGATCCTTAGTTTTTATACCAAACATTTTTGACTGTAAATCCAGCTTGGCAGCCTTAAAAATAATCCTAAATATAGGAATTAATCACAGTAATATTTTGTGGAGGGGAAAATATTAAGTCCTGTGGAAATTTCCCTTAGAGTACATTACTTTTTGCTTATAGTTATCCTGCTGAACTACTAAACAACAAGGATTATTTAAATAAATATTTAGTCATTTGTTGTTCATTTACCTTTTTACATCATAGCTTGTTAAACTGGCTGGAGCTCCTTTCTCAACCATTTGGTCCATGCTTCCTTCTGCCGCAGTGTAAGTAAGTGCAGGTTCAGACCTACTTGATCCAACAGCTCTGCCACCTCTAGACTCCTGTGATCTGCGAGAGTCTTGTTTCCACAGACACCGCATGTCAACATCACCATATGCATTAACTCCAGGCTCGTAACTTGTCCATGAACCACGCCTCCTTGGACTTCTTGGACTTCTTGGACTCTGGGATCTCCTTGGACTTCGTTGTCTTGGGTATCTTGTCTGATCACCTCTATCATTTCTGGCAGTCATCGTCCACCGAGGTTGACTATGATGATCACCTCTGTCATGTTTTGGGCTGATGGATCGTGGGATGTATGCGGTGTTTTCTGATCCACTAAAGGCTTCTTCATAACCCATGTAGTATGTTCTCACTGGTCGTGACTGACATCCTATTCTTTGTGCATCTGCCTCACCATATTCAGTTGGTCTGTAAACATGAGGTGCTTCTCTCTGCAATCGCATGTCCACATCGTGGTCTGGACTACCCAACAGGCCTGCAGGTTTAGCCACCACTGGAGTTCCTTGGATGTGAGAAGATGTCCCTGAGGAGGGCAATGGAAACTTGTATTTCTGCAAAACATCCTGTAGGTTACCTATAGCTTGCAGCTTGCTGACTAGGTCCTGTACTGATACTGGTGGTTGTTGGTCCAGAACACCTGCTGTCAATCCAGATGTCCTGTAAACATCCTGTGAAATGACTGCAGGTCCTGTTGGGTTGTCCATGTCATGACTTCTGACGCTATTATCAGAAACTGTGTTCGTACTTTGTTCAATGTCAGACAGATCAGGATCACAAAGAGGAGAAAACATGGATTTATATGAACCAACTGGCGAAGAATACAGGGCCTGCTTAGATGGGGAATATAATGAGTAACCTAAACTACTTGTTTTAGCTGGAGAATTGAAGGATGTGAAGTCAGTGGGTCCATGAGCATCTATAGATGCTGGAATTTTAAATCTACCATTAGGGTCATGTACAGGGCTTTCAGCACAGCTGCCAAGTCCATCATCCCTAACTTGTGTGGAATAAGTACTATGATCCTGGAAGTCAAATGTCAAAGAACTCTTCAGTTTGCTATCAACACTGCCAGTATTTTCCATCACATCTTTATCTGTGTCTGATAACTTAATATTGGCAACTTTTGCACTCTTTGTTTCATCCTTTAGACAAGCAGATGCTGGGTCATATTCTGATTCTAAAACTGAATCTAAGACCTTCGAAACACCATCTGCTAGCAAATCTGAATCTGGACTTGTTTTAGCTGAAACGTCTGGAGTCACTGGAGTCTTCTTTGCCACTGATACTCTGCTAGAATAGTCTTTTAAGGATATTTTCTTTTTACCTGATCGTGTCACAGAAGATGAATTAGGCTCCAATTTTTCAACAGCACCTGCATTCACAGGTTTCTGAACTGAATCTTTGGTAGAGGCCTCAGCTTCAACTGTTGAATCAGAATATGAAACTGAAGCACCTTGATCAGCTGCCCCTAGTATATGTTTGCTATCATTCAAAGCTTCAATGGTTTCATTTAAATCCTTAATGTCTGCTTCAGTACTTAAGCCAGCAACATTTGGTATTTTCTGTTTTAGATTAGGATTTTGCACCGTATTACCCGATGTACCTACACGTGGATCAACTTTCCTACTTAGTACAGGATTATTTTGGAACACAGGAATTCCTGATGATATAAAATTAAAGTCTGATGAGATAGGTTGGACAAACTGATCAAAATTAGCAACTGTATCCACCTCCGTGCACTGTGGTGGTTGACCAAATTCAGGAGCTCTTCCCCACAATTCGTTAACTGTCTTGATCATAGTCTGGATTTCTGGGCTCAAAATCTTTGGTTCTGGCATAGAACTCTCCACCGTATCGTCTGGAAGCTGACCTACATCTGAAACCTGTTGACTCTCCATGGTTCTTAGCCTTGCTGCTATCTGTAGATCTTCTCTCCAGGATAGAGGCATGTTTGGTGTCATCAAAGGCATGACTGGTAGTTGATTCTGAGGAAAGCCTGCACCTTTGAAAGGGAACACCATGCCTGCAATAACATTCTGTTCATCACCACAGTCTCTCCTGACATCAACTCTAGGTGCATACTGACTTTCAGTGCTGCTTCTTCTGGCCTCAGCACTAGGATTTCTGAATGCTTCACTCCTTGCATCTCCAGCACCAATCTCTTTAGGTCTTCTTGTCATTCTTGCACTCCAAGATGTAGGAGGTTCTGGATCAGCACAGCGGTCATACGATGATCTAGGTCTTGATGCAGACTTAGACTGATTTTTCTTGAAGTCAATCAAAGCATAAGGCAAGCAATGTCGAGGTCGGTCAGACGGCAAGGCTTCGTCAGTGTATTCAAACAGGTAGACCTAAAATTTACATTAAAACTCAGTAAAACAAATGTATCATGGTCAGAGATTCTAACAGCAATTTCCCCAGATATCTATTTTGCTATTTTTAAAATTTATTTTATCTAGAAGAATGTGTTAACATTGTTCACTAAATACATATTTAGTAATATGGGAGGTACAATTTGTTGATGCATTTATCAGTGTACTAGAAAAATATTTCCCAATTATGACCTAAACTGCAATAGAGAGAAAGAGATAAATGTTTTATTTAAAGACACACTTTAACATATTTATCTACAGTTATATGGCGTCAAGAGTATGGTTAAGGACAATTTTGATAGTGAGAATGGAAACCTGCTGCTGCCACATAGACTATTGTTTCCAATAAGCAGCAAGGAGTTTTTATATGCACCATCCCATAGACAGGATAGCACATACTACGGCCTTTGATACACCAGTTGTGGAGGACTTGCTGGTACAAGACACAGCCCAATAAACTGTGATAGTTTACCAAATCTTGGATAAATCCCTGTCAGCTATGGGTTTTGGATGAGGCAGAGATAACAAAAAGACAACACTCGCCTGAGATCGCAGCATCTGAGTCATAGGAGGGTCACTAGGCTGGGCGGGCGTGGCAGACACATGCGAGTCAAAGTTAGGCGTCGGTTCAACCACGCTATCCAGACTGGCCACAGGCATCGACTTACATCTACCCATTGTGACCTGGAAAACATGGAAAAATAGAATTAACTTATATCTACCTATTGTGACATGAAAAACACAGGAAAGCAAAATTAACTTATATCTACCCGTTTTGATCTGGAAAACAGATAAAAAAGAATTAAATTGTATTTACTCATTGTAAACATTAACCTACAGCTCATACACTGAATATATTGTTCAATATCACATTGCAATTGCTACACAATTCAGAGATCACAGACTAACTTTAAATCATTTGATCCTAACTGCAAATTTAACTGCCTCTGTAATATTGCTTTGAAAAAAATCTTCCTTGGCATATCATATCTTTGTTACACCAGTTGTGGAGCATAGGCTGGATGCTATAAAATTTCTACTTGGGTATACCTGTGCTATGATTAAACAACTTGCCTTAAAAACACAGATGCATGTCGTGGCTTCATCTCGGCCGTCAGCCACTCGCAGCTGTACATCAGGGTGTCGACACACATACACTCCAGACTTACTGTCACCTTCAAACAGAATGATGAGTTTTATGTAATGATACACTGGATTCATTTTAGCTACTGTTTAATTAAATATAACCAATTAATGAGAGAGACAGAGAAATACATTTTATTTACAGTTCATAGGCAGAACATTTGGGGGAGGGGGCAACCTGCAAGTAATAAAGTTAGGATGGTGTTCCCCAGAACATTTTGAAATTTAGATGGTCTTAAAGGCTATTTTCAGGCATGTAATTCACACAAAAAAATTTTTTTTAAACTGATATTAATCATGTATGTTAGCATACATTTTATAACTTAATATGCATATGCCATATATGTGGGAAAAAACTAACAAAAATACCCCAGCAATTGAGGTCACCAAATGTATACTCAGGTTACCTGTTACATACACTTAACTGCAGCTTTACAAGTGACCAGTTACACAGGGGTAACTATAGCTCAGTGACACTACCACTACACTGGTTTGCCTGTGGTTTTACTCCTGGTCAGTTCAGGTCAGCGGTCACTGAGATCACCAATGTATGTAAGATGGTCTTGTTACATAGGTACCTGAATATGCAGGTTACCATGGATTTAACTCTGATTATACAGGTTGCTGAATATGCAGGTTACCAGTTGTATGGGTTTAACTATTACACAGGTTGCTGAATATGTAGGTTACCACTTGCATGGGTTTAACTCTTTTATTTATACAGGTTGCTGAATATGTAGGTTACCAGTTGAATGGGTCTAACTGTAGTTTTATGACAAGTGGCCATAACTCTAGTTTCTCTGTGGTCTCACTCCAGCAGACCAGTTGTGTTTCATTGATCACCAAATGTACACAAGCTGGCTGCATGCCTGTGTAAACACCTGAGAGACACTGTGAAACCAGACCAGTGTTTACTGCATGCAGAGCCAGTACAGATAGCACAGAGGCTGTAGTAACTATCACCAGTCAATGTTTTGGGGCTGATAACACTGTAGAGACCAAGCAATGTGCAGGTTATTATAACCAGACACTGATGTGTGGCAAGCCTGCCCCTCTGTTATACAAGATAGTAGTGTTTGACAGTTGCTTGCGGTTAAAGCTGAGAATTGCTCATTGTTATAGTGACTCACTACGTGTGCCACTGACCTCATTTATCGGTACTATGGGAAGAATGGAAGGAAACAGAAACAAAGGAATAACAGGGTATGATATGCATGACTGTTTTCTTGTTGAATTCTGAAGATTTTCTTCCCTATTGGGGTTTCTTTCCTCACTAGTTATTTTGTGTATATCCAGTTGTGGTTCAAGCATGCTGTTCTGGATAAACATCTTAATTACATGTAATGGGCTATGTGGTTATTTTTAGTAATTTCTATTTATATGAACA
This sequence comes from Peltospira operculata, assembly GCA_032361585.1. Lineage (NCBI taxonomy): Eukaryota > Metazoa > Mollusca > Gastropoda > Neomphalida > Peltospiridae > Peltospira > Peltospira operculata. The sequence continues at coordinate 3,158 of JAUTBY010055537.1, read as the reverse complement.
AAAATGATGTCCTTAATTAGTACCATATTCTACTTGAATGTCATCCATTGCCAACAGTCGAAGAGTAAAATTATGTTATTTACAACAGTACCTATAACTTATTAAGAAGATTATATTAATACAGAAGATGATATATAAATATACCAAGGTAATTCTAATGTTTTGTAGAAAATTAAATGTTGTGTGACCATACTTCACAAACAATTTTAAAAACTAAATATTACCTGTATATTTCAGCAACTGCTAATAATGTGTACTACAGGGATAGGCCTATAGATTTTAAAGCATTACTTGTGGAATATTACCTTTAAAAATACCATGCAAAATAACTAAAGTAAAACTTTAATTAACTTATATTATTTCTTAATCCCTTGGTCATAATTATGGTTGTGAGATGTATGCTGTGCCTGGATAAGATTTTTAAAAACCAGTGATCAACTGATCAATTGATCCTAAATCGAACTGCCCTTCTGAAGGGTTATTCAAGTAATTAGACATGCTTTCCTTGCTATTAATCTAAATGGTTATACTGGGATAAAAATGTGCATACATTTCAAATTCCAGTTTTCAAACGCATAAAATATCTGTATCTATATAAATACATGCCTTTTTTCTCATGAATATTAATACATTTTAATAAATTAATATAGTTATAATACCATGTAACAAATATTTTCCTTCCAACGAATAGCAAAGTCTTTTATTGACTATTCATTATAAGTAGGCCTATTATGTTGAGCACAGAATTTTAATACTGTATAACTGGAGACTTTTACAAACTTCTACAAGTTATATCTAACATATTTATTATGAAAACCATTACACACAGACAATTTATCAGATCATTTTATTTCCTCTTCCATGCAGTTCACCAGAAACAACAAGAAAATAACTTTTAACTTTATTCTTTAGTGTTACCAAATGACCCGAAGATGAGCTGATAATAGCATGTATTCTCACAACTAGACTTGCTAAAACTCAAAAATAAAAGCACTTTCAATTTGGATTTCATAAATAATGAAATTTTTTAAAAAATTGAAATGTTTTAAAACTTCAAACAATAAAAAAAAATTAAGATCACGAAACTTTGTGGTTATATAGTACAACAGTAGTATTGATAGTGTTCTGAAAATCGGTTGTACTACAGTCTTTTATACACCTGCAAGAGGTAATGTTACGAGAACAATTTTACTGAATTTATTATTTTATTTTTTTCAGACACAGTAAATTCCCAAGATCTACTGAGACACAGACTGAAGTATAACAAACATTCCGAACAACAAATGATCTAGCTGTGACCATATTTTACATCTTCCAATTAGATATAACAGATATTCATTTGTATAGCAAACTGGCTGATTGTGACTGCTGGCATGTAGCTGTGATTTAAAACTTACCTTCATACAGAGGCCATTTATCTAAAACAAAATTCCTGGTTGTGAATGTGACAAATATGACTGATTTAAACTGACCATTAATCAGCTGGGATTATTCAATCTGAAAACAAAATGCCTGCCTGTTTTGTGCTGGATGTGACTGACTTAAATTGATCATTAAATCAGTTGTGATTAATCATCAGTATATAAAAATGGCTGCCTGGGTGTGTGGTGGATGTGACTGACTTAAACTGATAATTAAATCAGCTGTGATAGTCAGGAGTATATAAAAATGGCCGACTGTGACTGTGACTGTGACGGGTGTGGTGACTGCTGTGACTCTCCCGACTCTGCCCTGACGTGTGCACTGTGTTGTAATCTGTGTCTGGCTGGCACTATGGTCGACGGGGCAGAGACTGTGGAATATGCGGCCAACAAGAAGAACGGTAAAAGCAAGCAGCAGCTCAAGTACTCTCACAACGAGAACGGATCTGCAGTGATATCTCCTGCATCACTGGATGAAAATGACAAGATACAATCATCACCAGTGGTATCACAGCCCCAGGGTAGTGCAGGACAAACAGGTTGTTCTGAAAAGCCTACAACAAACTCAGATCTATGTAACTCTGAGGCTGAGGTAAAGCTGACAGATGCAGACAAGTCTGCAGCTAATAATGTGAACTCATAACAATACAGAAATTCAATAACTGTATGAACATATGCAGCCTTTGGAAAGTAAAGTTAGTATTGGTTATCTAGTGCACGGAGACTGTAATTCTCAGTAATGAAGAAAAGACTACAGCGTATCAATTTGTGACAGTCTGCGACCACACTGATGTGGTAGAAGCAAAACTGAGAGCTACACAGAGTGCCATTGCCAGATTGACAGAAAAATCAACAGAGTGTGAAATACAATCATAAGTCACTGTTTCATCATGTTAGGACATCCTACAATATATTCATTACCAATAACTGGGTAGAAATTGCTTATGTCTAAAAAAAGGTCAAACCACAAACTGTATACATTTGTTAGTGAGCTTTGTTCTTTCATAGAAAATGCATCATAAATATACATAAAATGATACATACTTTGAGAATTAATATATTGTAATTATTGCATCACAGCTGCTGCAAACTGACATATTGTACTGTGGATCTAGTATTAAGTTACATGTCTTCTCATTGTAATTCCCATGTCAACTACATCTCAGATGGGCGTCTAGTGTAACTAGGCAATGCCTCACTGGTATTAAGTAGCCTTGTATATGCTTAAGAGCAGTTCAGACTAACAGAAATGTCTAATATCATGAAAATTCAGCTGGATGAACATAGACTTCTTTGTAATAAACATACCAATTAGACTATACACATAAAATAACTGTCAGTCTGATAGACTGTGGGCAAGAAATTAAGATAGTCAGTATTTTAACAACTGACAAATAGCTCTGTATTTAGATCATTACAAATACATAAATCATATATATATATATATATGTATGTATTTATTCAGTAATTAATTTTATCTACAAAACAACAATGGTGTACATGCTTATTGTGGCAATATTTAGGGTTATTTTTTAAAACCCAAATTAACAAACAATCATGATCTCTAGATTAGGTGGTGACATAGAACAGTTAGTGAAAATTTAATGTCTGTTAGTGAATTGGCAGCTTTTGGTTGTGAAATTATTTTCAACACACACACAAACAGATATACATACATACATACATACATACATACATACATACATACATACATACATACATACATACATACATACA
>JAUTBY010052204.1:0-12803 GCA_032361585.1 Peltospira operculata | reverse complement strand
ACGTTCCTAGATTATTTCTTGTATGCCAGTCTGAATTTTTTGTATAGCCATTGATAAAACTGTGTTACGGTTCATCTTTAAATAAAACCTACCCATGTTACCCGGTCATTGTGTGTTTGATTCCAGGCAGCTACAGAGGGCAACTGGATGCACATTCACTACAAGTCTCGGATACAGGCCAAGAAGGCGCTCAGCAAGAACGGGAAGATCTTTGAGGGAACCATCATGGTTGGAGTTCTGCCCTGCATTGACAAAGTACGTCACTCTCTAGCGTGGTGGTTGTTCTTCTTATTTTGATGCTTATGTCCACTTATGGTTCAGTCATGGTTTGTCTGAGATGACAAGTTAGTTTTTTTTGTTAGTTGTTAGTGGGATGAGTATGTAGTGATGTTACATTTGCCATCTGTTAGCTGATAATTTAACCACTGTCATCAAAGCTGATTCTCAGAGGAGTTAAAGCAGTACATATTTATGTATCTCGGCCAATTTTTATGTAGATACCATTTCCAGCTAATGTTTGTAAATTAGGGTATAATCTTATTGCTGATGGTTTCTCAGTTGAAAATCTTGAGAATATTTTAAAGCCATTTTAAAAAACTGGTGTAAACAGCAGTGAAGAACTGATCTATAGAAGAACTGGTTCAAGATAGCTGTGGAAGTGATAGCCTAACCACCTAGCTTTTTGAAAGGTTCATTCCATTGATTGTGACACTTTGCATATAAATCCTGGCCCAGTGGTAGAGTGCCCATCTGCTGTACAATTAGTCTTGAATGTATCCTAATACCCCACCATTCATAATCGCCATACCCAATGTTTATATAAGTGTTCTTTTCATAAAAACAAAAACAAACCAAACCTGAAACTTGTCGTGCATTGAGTGACTGGCTGCATCAGACCTTGTGTCCATGACAGGTGTGTTATAACAGCTCGGCTCTGAATATGCACGTTAAACTCATGATCTGACTTGACACCTTAAAACTTTATTATGGTGGTATATAATATTTTAATTATTCGGTCATTTTATATCAGAATATTTTTAAGAAAACATAAGAATTAAATCTGTGTCTTGTCTAAATGATATAGCAGTTATTGTATGCAATTGTTTTCTTTCAGAACATTCTGGAGGATTTCCGAGAAGCTAAAGACCTGTCATGTACAACACCTGCCTCACTGCCTGCCACCAACACACCCACTGTACTAAACACCTCCAGTGTCAAGACTACAAGCACTGGCACGCCCATCAGACCACTGGCTGCAGCCTACCGGTCCAGAAACGATGTCAGTTGATATATAGAAGTCATTGTATTATACGATACCATGTTAATAATGATTTATGTAGGTCTTGATATGAATTTCCCAATAGCCGATTAATTTTTTTATGCTGGGGTGTTGTTAATCAGTCATTCATATGAAAACAATGAGAGGAAAAAGAGAGAGAAAGAGCAAAATGTATTTAATTTGGCTAAATAATTATATGAATAATTTAGTATTTTGTGACAATAATATGGATCTCCCCCCTCCCCCACCAGTATTCTTATCAACTGCAAGTTTTATTTCAATTTGATTAAATAGTTGTCTATGTTAAGTTTGCATTATCGTATGTAATTAAGTTTTAGTTTCGTTTTCATCCCAACCAGTTCCTCAAGATTCGTGTATACAGACCATGTTGTATATTGTCATGTTCATTAGAAAATGTATAGAAAGTCTGCTTGATTTCTTGACTGGTGAAGAACAAGTAATTTTTTATAAAATACTGTCATGTAATATTACCAGAATAGTTAGCTTTTCAAATATTATCATTTCACTGTATTTCTAATTTTCTGTTTAGCTTAATTAATTATCATTTGTTTTTCAGGTGTTGCAAAGGCCACAGTCACCCAAAAGGGACAACAGTTTTGTGTCAAAAGTCAAAGAGTATGTTTTGGGATGGTAGCACAGTTTTACCCGATTCTTCTTTAGTGATGATTGGAACAATATAAGAACACTGTGATACTGTTCACTCCAGATATGCAGAAGGATTTCTACAGAGAAGTCCTTGTTTATCACGATCAGGGGCCAGTTTAACAAACACGGTTATAAACTGACAACAAAACAATATCCTGTTCCTACATGGGTTACGGGTGTGCACATATGACAAACTGTGACCATGTCACCACTTGCAGTAGTGTGTGCATGTCACTGTTGTCAATTTTTAGTGTAGCTCAGGGGGCACCATAGCCCAGTGGCATTAGTACCTGACTAATGTGTGACTGGTCCGAGACTGTCAGTGAGTGACGATTTTTCGTAAAGGTAATACCAACACCATTATAAACATTAATAATAAATGGTGAGTGGATTGTTAATTAAGAATTTAAAAAAAATTAACTAAGAATAAAACAATTAAAAATTAAGAATAAAAAAATATAAATTAATTAATAAATATTATCATCGTGTTAAATTTGACCTAGATCAGTGGAAGGCTGGTCATGTCATGTCTCATGAATAAGTTCTCAATTGTTGAATTAAATGCATAACTGCTGGAACTGTCCAACAATTCTCATAGGTGCGACAGTAACGATTAAATGTGCAATAAATATTGCTCAGTTTTTGCAAGGTTATAACATTAAAGAAACTGTAGAATATATTGGTATCTATACATTGTTCGGCCATTATTTTAAATTGTACCCTATAAGATGAAAAAAGAAAGACATCTATTTCTGTATAGGATATAACAAATGCATAATTATGCTAATTTAAATTAAATTATGGCCTGTAAATCAGAAAAAAGGTTTAGTTTTGTATGTTAAAGTAAATGCATTGGAAAAAGTCTGATGTGAATACTGATGTTTGCTTTCAGACTTGTTCAGAAAATTGTTTTTGAATCACACAGGCTTCACTACAACATTGCTGGTTTTTGACATGATTGACACACTAAAAGTAAAAAAGTAGATAAACCATATGTGTTGAGAGCATATATTTGCACTGAGCTTGCTTACCAAACAATTTATGAGATGTTCTTCATTTAAGTATATGATTTAAGTGTGATTTTCAAACAGTATATAAAAATCATGTTTTAAATTGATGTAATGCTGTTTGTATGGATTGCTTAGAACTGAAGTTGATTGATTTTGCAAGTGTAAGAATACCTTCACAAGTGGTGGTCTTCCTGTAATGTGTAACATCATACAGTGTGTTGCAGCGTGTGGTGTCTGATATGGTCGTTTCCACACTTAACCGTTTTTCCACCAACGGTACCAAAGTAACTGAGTTTCAAAGAAATTAAAACTAATAATTTGGGATAAAGCATGGGTTAATCTTGTCCTGTGTGAAATTAATTGCTTATTTTAATGAAAAAGTAATTAATTTTCATGATTTTGATACTTAAAACTGTTTGAAGTAACCACTTTTATAATTTTCAACAAAATACCTGAAATGTGTCTTCGATTGAATTATTTTCAAAGTATGGTTCAATTATGGTTATATAACAGCACTTGATATTATTAATTTCAGCACCACATAATCCTATGCAGCACTTTAAAATGTACTTTCTATAGTTTGTGGGTCGTATGACTGTTACATAATATGTTTTAAATATGTATGTAAAAAAAAAAAATTGTAAATAAAAACATATCTTTACTTTTGTGTTTGGAGTTGTCTTATTGCATATACATTCTAATAGGGATTCTAAATGTTATTTCTAGAATAACTACAGTTATACTTTGCATGTTCGTTGTTTAAATGGTACTCAAATTGGTTAGACTTAATTTATCTTAAATTTTCCACATATAAAATTGGGAAAATACTACAAACAATAAGTAAAAAATATACACACTGGTTTTGTAAAGGGGTTAAGTGACTAGGTTGTCGTTAACAGGATGTACAATGTGTGTGTTGCAGTGGCAACAAATAATTGCCTCAAAATATGCTGAATTGTATATTTTTCAAAAGGGTGATACCAGTTATGTAGTGTTTACAGCTGCTAATTCCCTTGCTTATATGCCATGCTGGAATTATCTATGATCCTAAATAGTAGTTATTTATACAAGGTTCTCTCTGGGTTAAATTTTTAGATCTCAGATTACTGTCAGAGAAGTCACTGCAGTATCCTAACTGATGTGGTCAAATCTGAGATTACTGTCAGTGAGTCACTACAGTATCCTAGATATGGTCCAATATGAGATTACTGTCAGTGAGTCACTACAGTATCCTAGCTATGGTCCAATCTGAGATTACTGTCAGTGAGTCACTACAGTATCCTAGCTATGGTCCAATCTGAGATTACTGTCAGCGAGTCACTACAGTATCCTAGCTATGGTCCAATCTGAGATTACTGTCAGTGAATCACTACAGTATCCTAGCTATGGTCCAATCTAAGATTACTGTCAGTGAGTCACTACAGTATCCTAGTTGATGTGGTCAAATCTGAGTTTACCCATTGTGAAAGATCTATATTTATGTTATAACCACAATCTGTCACTAACATATTAATTAATTATTCATTATTAATAAAAATGTTTATTAGATTTTAAATAAAAACAACAGAACAGTAATTCACAAACTGTCATTAGTCTTTAGGAGTCCGTCCTTTTTACAAACAATTATAAACAAATAGATGCATATAAATAATTTATTTGCACAATATACATTACAACATAAAATAATAAGGAAGGTTGTTAAAACTGACGGTAGTCCATATTCCAGACATAACAATACATACATTGATTACACTCGTATCTTACAGTTATATTTTACACTTCAAAGTCTTCCACAGGTTTTCTTACATAGATGCATCAACCATGTTAAAGGAAATAACGTCAATGCATGGTGCCCTTTTTTAAATGGCCATTATAAACAATATTTTATGAGCTAAATCTGTCTACTATTTCAGCCACTTCATATATAAAAAATCACTTAATCTAGATATCGGCAGCATGAACCTTGCTGATGGATGGATGTTCAGTTTCAGATCAATCTGTCTCAATAAGCAAATGATTTTTTCTAATAAAAATATATATGATGATGATGATGTAATTTTTATAGAAATAGTTTCACATATTTACAGGTCTTAATTTCTCAAAAATATTGTAAATGTAAAGTATATTCATTTGATATAACAAACCTCATTATGGTATTACTGAATTTTTTTTAATTAAACCACAATGGATGAATTATAGTGTGTCACACTTCAGTAATTCAAACAACTGTTATTGTCTTTCTAGTTATACGCCATCATCATAATTCAATATATCGTTAATTAAACATGGTTATATGAAATAAATTTAGGGACAAATTAAACGTGTATATTTTCATACAATAGTATGTTTTGCCATTAAACAGATCAAGAATCTGTGACAGTATGCTTTTAGCAAAACATGATGAGTGCAGAATCTCATACAATCTTAAGTGTAAACAAAAACAAGGCTGGTATAGTTAAGTTGTGGATAAACTTCATTTTTACTGGTAAAACAAGAATCCTAATGCAAGATATATTAAGCGGGCCTAAAATAGTACAAAATGTACCTATGTTTACCATAAGTGATACTGTAATGACCAAACCTAAAATAATGGGCTGCTGCTACCTCTACCACATTAAGAGTGGTATTCTAAAAATGTGGCAACAAAAACCTGATCCATCTGCTGACAAATAAACAAAATGAGGAAATAATCATTATGTTGTGGGGTTTTTTTCAAATCATGATCAAATTAAACAATGAAATATAGACTAGGTTACATAAAAACCTTTTACAAGCAATTCACACACAGATGTGTTAGTTTAATTACAAGAGCTGCCAAAGGTTAGACTATGAATGATGAAATATGTGACACTTCAGCACAAAACAAATGAAGGTATAAATCAGACCAAGATTCCAGTAGAGTACTTCTTTAAATACTACACTCCATATCAAATGGTTTCACTGAAATGCATTCAGTTTCATTCAACTGCAAAATACTCACGTAAGTTGTCGATACGACACTTATCACAACAATCACACACACTATAAATCAGGATATAATTGTCTAAAGATTCATTTTGATTCTTCAATTGTTCCTTTTGCAATATCTGTCATTTTGGGATATTTTACTTTCTTCTTTTCAAGTTCTTCTTGTGCCCATAGCAACAACTTCAACAGATTGGCCAAGCGTGGTGTTGAGTCTACTTCTAATATTGCTGCATTCAATTCACTTGCAACCTACAATGAAAGAAATGTTTCACTCATTTATACTTCCCAACAAATTACAAGGTTAAAATACCAACAGCCAGGATTACCCTTGCATAATAAATTATGATATTTCTGCAGTTAATTATTTCTCTTTTAGCCAAACAAAATTTTTAAAAAATCATTCTCATTAATCAAAGCAAAAGTAACCACTTCCATACTATGCAGTTCACACGAAATGGTAAAATGTAAGTGATTAAATATATTTTGGCAAATATATTTTCATAAAAGATTATGTGATAATGATCACCTTTTGTCTTTGAGAGGGGTGAAGGAGTTCGCCAAACGGAGAGGTCTCTGGTTCTTCGAAGGCTAACAAGGCTAGAGTGCGCTCCAGCTCTGACAGGACCTCTGGGTTTTCTTCCACGCGCTCAGCCAGGTGAGACTGGGCGTACTCGAGAGCCAGCTCGACATTCTTCTCACGAATCAGCTCTATCAGCTTCTGTTGCTGTAAACAGTAATAAACATGGAATGAGTGAATGAGTGATTGAATGAATGAACCAAGTGAATGAATTAACGAATTGACTGAATTAATTAATGAATTGAGTGAATGTATTAATGAATTGAGTGAATGTATTAATGAATTGAGTGAATGTATTAATGAATTGAGTGAATGAATTAATGAATTGAGTGAATGAATTAAGTGAATAAGTGAATGAATAGATTGCTTGATGATGCATCAACTGAGAAATATCAAGTTATTATGGATAAAAACAATAACAAAAAGGAAAATAAAGAACTGTTTTATGACTTATCTCAGTGGCACAGTGAGTAAGTCATTGTCTAATGGGATGGTGGATATTGGATTCACTTGTTAGTACATGCTCCAACCTAAAGTAGGTTCTTAAAGCCCTTAAAGTGAAAAGTAGGCAAGTGGTTTAAGTATCCAACTAATGTGCATATGATCCATAATTGATCTTCATTAAGGAACTACTGTTGTCGTTGTTTTTTTGCTCATTAAAATATTTAGGCATCAATATAACTGAATAAAATTGTGTTTCAATTCATTATTAAACAAAATAAATTATTATTGTTACAGACTGCTAATTGTGATACTATTTATGAACATAAATGAGAGACAAACCTGAAGCCTGAAGTAAAGATAGCGGTCATTATCCAACAGCTCTGGATACAGGTTGTTCACCATGCTGATTGCATCTTGAATATGGCCATTCTGAATGGCCTCTCGAATCCGAATACGATCATCAAGTTCATCCAAATCCACTGAGGGCTGGATGCCAGATTCCAGGCGAAATTTCTCTGCTGCTTCTTTGAAGCCCTCTATAATGGAAGATATATATATAACGATTAATGTAAAGAGTGTGTGATTAAAAACAATAATTTAATGCATATCATGTTATCAGTTTGACTAACAGTATATTACACATTAAATTAACTGCAGTTTTCAATGGCTTGACATATTCTTTACAATAATTTAAAAAGACAAATGTTACTGACTCAGTAATATTTAGGCAGTGTGACAGAGCTCAGAGGTAAAGTGTCTGTTCATGATGTGGTGGGTCACTGGCTTGATCTTACCTGCTGGACCCTTTGAGACATTTCTCATTCCAGCCAATGCTCCACAACTGGCATATAAAAGGCTAAAGTTTATAGTAACCTGTCCATGGAATGGTGTATATAAAAGACCCCTTGCTGCTTTTTAGAAAGAATAGCCCATGTAGCAATAGTAGATTTCCTTTCTCATTATCTAATGGTCCTTAACCATGTGTTTGGTGCCATATAAAATATAGTTTTTGGTAGTATCGGGACAGTATTGACTAAACTGTCAAATCAATTTTTAGTGATGTATTCACAATCTAAAAAATATACTACAAGAAAATAATCAGAAATTTTCTTTTAAAATAAGAAAAACAAACAGAAAAAAACCTACTTATTTTGGTATTAAAAACTATGGGTGCACCTGTAACTAAGTAGTTCATGATAAGAGCATTCATATCAGCTCTTGTGATATGAATATCTTGCAGCTTGTTCAGCCATTCTTCTTTACTGATTTCTTCACTGGCTGGCTTATCACCACCAAAGTTCATTTTCTACAATAAAATGGATGAATTCAAGAAATAGCTATTGGTGAAGAATTCTTGGGTGCAAAAAATGAAAATTACACACTATGTGAAAGATATTTTTAAAGATTAGAAATACGATTAAGGTCAGCTTTAGAATATGTTTCACGTCTTGTTCACAGATGGTGTTTACATTTTCTTACTCAAAAATTGGTTAATTCTGAGTTAATATTGATTAATTTTTTGTGAATTAATATATAAATGTATGTAGATTAATGTTAAGCATATTATTAATTGAATATGATTAGTTTTACATAATGATAACTTTTATTATGACTATAAAGGAATATGGGACACTGATGTTACTAACATTGCTAGGCCTACTTGGCTATTGTTAGTGTTAGTATTGTCTGGTATCTTTTTCTGGGCAGTCTTGTTTTCTGGTGTATTTTTTTTTTTTTACAATATATTTACAAGGCATCTGCACAAGCATGAACCCCCAATTGCACAGTGACACTTTTTTAACATCCAAAAATCTTTGTTCTCAAAAATAAAGATGAGGAAAAAGGGGTAAGAATAAACATTATTAAAGGTTGAATGTCAGTTTCATAATGAATAATTATTGCTTAGCATCAAAACTTACCACTTAAGAAAACATTATTTAATTAGTTTTGTATTCAATGTGTTCATTTGCCTGTTAATGTTGTTTTATCATGGATTTATGGCCCACATGGTACCTCATACTTTTTACGGAATGACAATTAGACTGGTACATATTTTACAAACACACCGAAAAAAGGAGCTACTACTCCAAATGTCAACTTCCGACCGTCACCATGTATGGATTACCGTCTAGCAAAGATATAAAACGGTATAATTTTAAATATTTGTTGATTCATTTCATTAATACTATAACCAATGTAAAATATGATTCTATTATATTAATTGTGAGATTATAAAGAGCATACGCAGAAGCTTTTTCTGATAATACGCCGGAAAACGAATATCCCAGGATACACAATAATCCTGATTATAATGGACCTTGGATTTTTACACAAAATTTAGATTTAGTGGTGAATACAATATTACTGGAATAAAACAACTTACAAAGCTTAAAGAAAACATATAAATGATTCAACAGTCCTGATTATTAATAACTACTTTTGTCCTCTTCATAACAATCACACACAAAACAGAACGCTGAATATTATACCCGGAAATACAATACTGTTTGACACTACCATTTCCGGTTTTAATAAGATTGTATTCGATTGGAATATTCGGTGGGTAAGATCACTATTCTAGAACGATGTCGGCAAGACTGGTTGTGTGAACCGCTGAACTATACGTTTAAATAATAATAATAATAATAATAATAATAATAATAATAATAATAATAATAATAATAATAATAATAATAACAATCTCCAAATTGTTCGTTTAAGATTGATAAATACGTTATTTTACCAGTTATGAAAATCAGGTTATTGACTGTGCACTTAAAAAAATATAATAAAATGTTCTAGCACATATATCGTACCATTGTTTGTTATTTTGATGGCTGTATGTCTTAAAGAGCAGATTCTGAAGGGGTTGCATCTTGGACAACATATTTTGTAAAATAATTGTATGTAGGCCTATATTTATTAAATGCATCAGTAGACACATATTTTAAACTATAATAGCATGAGTGTGAAGTATCCCAGTGGTAAAGCATTTTTTACAATGTGTAATCATTGTCAGTCAGCTCATTAATTCATGACTTTTCCCCAAAATCAATGCCTCACAAATGTGTTAAAGTACAATAATTCAGAGTATGCATTATTCTTCCTTTTGGGATCAAGTTAAATATTGTGCGATACTGTATCATCTATAACTGAATTATGTTAACTGAATATGTGTGCATGCATGCATATGTGTATGAATGGATATGTATATATGCATATAGGCCTATGCATGCGTATGCACACACGCACGCACGCATGTATATATACTTTTACTCATGTGAGAATCCTGAAAATATTTACCCGTACACAAAACATCCTTCTCCCCAACCATCATTACTCAGCCATGTTTTATTAATCGTGTCATCCAGCTTATATATTACCTTGTTTTACCTTATTCAGTTAAATACTGTAATCAACCAATTGATACAGTTCTGATACTTTTACTACTGAAAATGTTTATATTAAACTACGGCGCAATACTTGAATCAGAGATAAAACATTCCTTCATGGTGCAGTGGATCGTCGAATCGATCCCACCTGGCGTACCATATGAGCTATATTGGGTTCCAGTCGGTGCTATATATCTGGTATATTAAAGGTTATGGTATGTGTATTCTATCTGTCAGATGGTGCATATAAAAGATTCATGGCTGCTAACCGGAAAGAGTAACCTATGTAGCGGCAACGAGTTTATATTTTCCACTATCATAATAGTCCTTAATCTTATGGCTGACATCATATAACCGTAAATAAAATATGTTAGGTTTATCGTTAAATAAATCTGAAACTAGCTTTCGCTTTCTCTGTGTCTGTTTGTCTGTCTGTATCTCAGTATCTGTATAAAATGCATCCCGTAAATAAATATACATATATTTTTTGGTGCTTCTATTAACACATTTTAGTTTTTATAATAATTTATTGCTTAAAAAAAGTATTTCTTCTACTCTGAAGTTAATCCGGAAGGTGAGGTTTAAGAGTTTAATGAATTCCACTTTAGTTTTCAAGTATACACAGATATGACCTTTGTTACACTAGTTGTGGAGCACTGGCTGAAGCGTGAAATAGTTAAAAATTTAATGAGTCCACCACGTTTCCGTATTGGATAGGTCTACACTACAAAAAGAGGTTAATCCAGCGGATTCTTCTTTAGCACATGCTATTTTTAAAACAAATGCGATATATAAGCTAATCGGTTAAATGAGCTGGATTGTACTGGATTGGACAGACGATTTTGTAGCCTACTGGAATATAGATGTTACATTTGTTAAGGGCCAACATACTGGTAGTTCATGGCAGCTTACTGTACAGTGTTCCCAACAGATAACTGGCAAACAAACCAAGATTAAGCAGCGCAAAAATATGTGTCTAGGCATACAAATACTGTATCCGCCCATGCTACTAATTAATATTGTAAGCGTCACTTTGACATCCGACTTCTAATCATGACTGTGATTTTAATCTAAACGATTGCTGAGTATTTAGCGAACCTAAACGATTGCTGATTATTTAGCGAACCTTCCATACTCTATTAACACTGCGTTGTCATTGTTATATGTTATTTTATAAGTTTTTCTTTTTCTTTTTCTATTAAGTATGTTTAAAAGACCCACGCATAGAAAAAAAAGAAAAAAAGATTTAAATAAAACTTTTTAAAATAAATAAAAACAACATCTACAAACACACAATGTAAAACACTATATTGTGTGTATTAAAAAAAGGAAAGAAAAAATAGCTATTGTATTTTAATATAGGCCTATATACTGTCTGGATGTATATCTTATTCTCAGCACTATAATGTTTGCAAAGAGAGACAACTCTTCCGTAGCAATATCAAATTAACTAGGAAGTGGTTGGTGAGAAAGTACTATTACTTTCTGATCCAATATGGCGGATGAAAGGTGTTGCGGATTGTCAAGCTATGACGATCAGATGTAATATTTTACTATCAGTTGGACTACCTGCCTCATATAAGCGCCAAAGATGGCGGAAAGGTAATTTATAAATGTAGTTTAAGATCTACCACAAAATGATGCGTATTAATGTCGTGAAAAGACATACAGGTGTCAGAAAGCGTCTGTCAAAAAGTAGCGATTTCTTCTTAGCGTGGCCTAGCCAACTCGTTATGTTTCCGTGTTATAATATTTTCGGATGTTTATGGTTGTTGTCCCCACCCCATCCCATATATATGTAACATGAAATGAAATAATATTTCCATTCACAACCAACCATTTTACCTGTTATATAATCTAGATAGAAACCTGTAATCTTGGACATAGTGGGGATGGTGCACCATTGCCACTGGCATTGTTTTCTAAACTGCCAAGCTTAATAAATTAGTTGTAGTCACACAGACATGCATGAACATATCGATATGGACACACCAGTTTGTTCTTTTTACATCTTGATGTGCAGTTCATGTGAGATCAAACCTTGCCAGTTAACCATATTTTTCTTATATAACTCGGTGTCTAGTACCGCTTTGCTTTTTAGGTGCTACAGTATCATCAGGAACCGATTTTCGGCGAGCCTCGTAATCCGGTGTATTTACGATACGTTTACAAGGAAACTGCGCACGTATCAACATCGATTTCGCAGTTTCACTTTTTGCATATATACAAATCTTCACTCTCGTAATTAAAGATGAGGAAAAAACCGGTAAAAATCTATTTTATTACGGGTTAAATGACATACAGCGATCACACAGCATTAAAGTTTCATAATAAATCACATGCAACATGAAAATGTACGATAATAAGCAGAAATTGTTATTGACAGGTCAGACATTACTGACATAGCTGTCTGTTTAGAAAGTCACGTGATACATATAAGCGCCATAAATTTCAACCACAGTTATGCA
>JAUTBY010049984.1:0-14819 GCA_032361585.1 Peltospira operculata | reverse complement strand
GCCTACTAAAATTGTTTGATTTGAACAACTTTTAAAACACATTTTGGTTTCCTTGTACACGGAAATGTGAACACAAATAATTTGTCTTGTAAAAAAATATAAATTATATGCACAACTCATTCTTATATTTTGTACTCGAAAAAAAATGGGGTAAACTCTGAACCGCGACAACTTCCAATGCCCTTATATGGTAAACTGACAAGTCGTGTATTAGTTTTTTCTCATTTTGTCAGAGTGAATATTTTTTTCCTAAAAGAAATGTTCGATGTCACAGTTGTAAACAAAGATATAAACATAGACCGATACACAAGTTGTCAGTTTCATCCTCCATCTTGATACGTCAAGGAGTACCCGGATTTTTTAGTAAGAAACTGAAAGCAGCCATTTTCACGTGTTAAATTGCAATAATTCAACTTTTTTAAAACCTCATTGTTAGCATTCTGCTTCATTAATTGTTTTGTAATTTTCACAATGGCAAGTTTAAATGATATATCACTAGAAACCCTTCGCATATGGAATTTAAATGTTTTTGAATGATACTTAGAGTAGAGAGAAATATCGATTATGCTGTAACATAAAATGTTTAACGATAGGCTTACTAAAATTGTTTGATTTGAACAATTTTTAAAACACATTTTGGTTTCCTTGTACACGGAAATGCGAACACAAAGAATTTGTCTTGTAAAAAAAATATAAAGTACATGCACAACTCATTCTTATGTTTTGTACTTGAAAAAAACGGGGGATAACTCTGAAGCACAATGACTTCCGATGCCCTTATATGGCAAACTGACAAGTCGTGTATTCTAGGGATAGGATGCACCTAGGAATTTAGAAATAATGTAAAGGGTTATAGAAAAAACTAAATATGCCATAAAATGGCACCAAGTAAAACCAGAAGGACTTTGGATGTAGACAAATTTGCTTGACAAAACGGCACCTGATACTGACGAAGAACATGAATAATTTATTTAATAGACTAAATAGTCCACTAACTAATTTTCCATGAACTTATAGTTATGTGGTGTGTTTGGACTTGTGGTAATTTTATGAGAGGATTTTCAAGCATATTATGTCATGGACATAGTGTGTCTATTTGTGTTGGATAAAATACACATATTTAACATGGTGCTGGGGTGTTGTCAAACATTCATTCATATACTCATTTTTTATACATAAATATCTACTTTGCTATTTATGATGCATCATTATATTTCAGGTTTTATTTAGATTATTATTATTATTATTATTATTATTATTATGGAAACCTTTTTTTTTCTTCTTTTCTCTGATGCAGTGGGTATACATAACACATCCAAAGGATATTAAAATGTTACTTGAAAGTCTTATAGAAATATAATTAAATTCTTGAGCAAATTATTCTGAAAACTCTGTTACAAACAGCACAATTCTAAATGGGTAAACAAGTGTCTGTCATAATTATGATACTGGATTGTCAGAAAATCACATTACTGGAAGATTTTATAATGGTTTGTTAAACTTCTATGTAATAACATCAAAGGTTAATATTGATATATATGGTAACTGACTTACAATTTTAAAAACAAAAATTAGGAACTATTGGAAACAAATTAGGCCTTCCAATTCAGATAATTCATAAAATATCTTTCTTTTTTTGTTCCTCATCTTCCAAGTTTTTATAAATTCATATCATTGTTATTCTAGGTTAGAGGATGATCTGCTTCATCTTGGTGTTGCCATTGAAATCAAGAGGAGACAACTTGAGTATCTTTGCCAACAGCACAGGGTTTTATTTCAGCAATGGTAAATAAAATCAGAACTTTAATCTTGGGATCAGAGCCAACCATAAATAACTTCAAAGAAACTAATCTTTCAAAAAAATTTGGGAGCTGTTTAAAACCATCAAAGGCAGCCAGTGCTATTTTATGCAATGCATTATTAGGATGTAATGTTTGGGGGAAAAAATGAATTTAATTAAAAGTTACTGTATTGTCCAAAATGTCATCATTGAACACTATTGATTGCGCATCCTCTTAGATACAAAAAGGATATTTGTTGTAGCTTGAGGTGTAATAAGTACCTAATTGGGGTCTATGGTGGGATTATACATGTCATGTAGCTCATTTATATTCAATAATTTTACACATATTTAATATATCAGAAGAAAATGAGATATGCACAGTGGTGTGTTTACTCATTGTAGGCCAAAACGCAAACAGAAAGAAGATAATGATGAGAAAAAAACTATTCCAGAGGAAACATCAGGTTGGTTTTTAAAATGTATGGGTTATTTTTATAAAGTATATAAACATGTAATGGATATGTAGATTTAAATTTAAGTGGTCTCAGGTTATCTTTACCAACACAAGAAGATATATAAATATTAAATGTTCAGCCAATTTAATAGTTTTTGTAAGTTCGTCAGACTCACCATTTCTTTATAGAATAATAATTTAAAAGCATGCTATCCAAGATTTACACCTAAATATTGATTAGAAATGCAAAGTATATTCATTTGAGATAACAAAATCTCATTATGGTTTCACTGAAGACATTTTATTTAACCACTATGGATGGAATTATAATGTTTCAAGTGTTCCAGATACATTTTGGACCTGTTGAGTATTTCACTTCCTGTTCTGAAATTAATTAAGTGAAATTTCAAAAAAGATTTTTTTATTTTAATTTACTCACCATTTTGAAAAGAAATCCAAAAAAATTATGTAATTCTCACAAAAAATTAAATTTGGTACTGTTTTAGCCAACACATGTTCCACTGATCTAATTTGGTTCTATTTTCTATTTTGGCTCAGTTGCATTTTCACGATAACCCATTCGCAACATTGTAAGTGTAGCAGAATGTGATGAGATGTTCCGATTACACCTGGTACTTTTGTTTACCAACAATAACTGAAGGTGTCAGATCAAAACAATGCTCGATATGCTTGGAAAAGACAAGTTTTGATTAAACTGAAAATCGTTTGTTTATTTTGTATGCATACTAATAAAAACAATTGCATATTTAACCATTTTATGTGCGTAAATTACTGAAAAATTAAATGGATGAAGATGCATAATGCACCACTTTTTGGCAAACAGAAATTTCCTGTTCCACCCAATATTTCATATCTAATATAACAAAAGCTATGTGTGTACCCGTATGAGTATCCTTTCTTCTGGGTGGTGCATGTAAAATATTCCTTGCTGTTAATCAGGGTAACCCAAGAAATGACAATGGTAGGTTTACTCTCATTAACTGAATGGTCCATAACCATATAACTATACATAAATTGTATTAGGTGTCATTAAATAAAATATTGCCTTCCTTCAGATGCAGTGTTTGAAATTGAGATCTTTTACAACATCAGTTTTGTACAGATACAAAAAAGGTAAATATCCAGTAATAAAATAAACCCAGGGTTGTTGCAGGTAAATTCTTTACAGAAGGTGAAAGCCATTATATAATGTTTGTGGGCAGCCATGTGAAAAGTGCTTAATTTTGACAATAGTTAAATATATTGTACTTTAATTAATAATTTGTTATTATTTGTTGTAGTACCAAAATTGACTCCTGAGGAACAAGCTGAACTGGAAATGGTCCATAAAGTGCTCAGTAAAGCTGAAAAGGCCAGATCCAGACATAAGGTATTCTCTTCGAAAATCTAATGTTAAAATTAACTATATCCAAAATATGTTATCTCAAAACTAAGAGATAAGTTTTTAAAAATGCAGGATTTATATCCTGATAACATTAATAGTATTTAAATATATTTTCTTAAAATGAACAGATGTGATGAGAAAAAGCAGTAAGCAAGTATTTGTTTTGTTTGTAATAAATTATTAGTATAGGTTTTAAAATGATAATCTCTTTTTATATTCACCTGAGCCATTATTGAAAGATATTTGAGAATGTGTGTGATTATATAATACAGACCGATAATTGATAGGTCCTTAATGTTTTCTTGTTCTACTTTAGGTATCTGAATTGCGTGAAAAGCTACAAACAACTGATGAACTCCTCAAACAAGTGGATGTTCTGAAACATTCAAACAGTATGATAGAAAATGGATCACCAAACGAGAGTGTAAAATCAGAAAAGATAGATGAAAATGTTACTGATTTGCCAATTAAACAGCAGGGGATTGCAGGTGACAATGATATAAAATGTGCATCAGCTACACCATTCCCTAAGTTACAGAGTAATCAAAAAGACAAAAAGCCTTGTAAAATATTGCAAAACTGTAATACTTCAAACAAAACGTCATTCCAGCCAAGCACTTTTCCTTCGAATTCTTGTAAGAATAACAAAATATGCCCAGAGCCTGATAAAAGACGAGCTGCTTTCAGTGCCAACTCAAATAAAAACTGTACAGGAGGACTTCGACAGAGTGAAAAATGCAAACCATCAGCAACTGGTACATTTAAATCATCTCGACCACAAAGTGGTTCTGCAAAAATTCCATATCAAGCTCATCATAATGCACCTTTCAAAACTGATCCAAATATCCGAGTTCCAAGCCGAGCAAAAGTTTCGCATTCCAAGCAAGTTGGAGGTGTGATAAACCAAGCCAAGCCTGCTGCTTCTCGTGGAGGACTAAGAAGTGTGTCTGCTCCGTCCATTAGTTCTGAAAAAAAACAGGTTTTGAAGACGCAAGTGGTTGCAAGAAATTGTGAACCTGAGCAGCAAGCTCAAAGTAAAGATACAAGTAGTTATCCAGATGTTTCTGACATGGGATTGCCAATTTGCACAGAAAGCAGTGACAGTTTGCTTCATTCTGCTGACAGTGTAACTAGTGAATTAACTAGTGAAATGGAAGCAGTGACAGTTTCAAAAGAAGATGATAAACAGCACGAAAAAGAAAGTGATGCAAGCAACAAATTTTGTTTAGTTACTGATGGGTAAGAGTCTGACATATTTGTTTATAAAATTTCAAATTTAAACAAATATGAATTATATTGTAGCAGAGGCAAATATATTTTTTAAATATCACTTCATCTTAACAGATGACCTGATGTGTTCAGTAGCTCAATGGTAAGCATGTTTGCTCATGGTGCAGTGGACTCTTTGGGCTGCTGCTGGTTCCTGCTAGTGCTCCATAAATTGTGTATCAAAGGATGTGGTATGTGCTGTCCTGTCTATGGGGTGGTGCATATAAAAGATCCCTTGCTGCAAATTGATAATGGACCTTAACCATATGACTGACACCATATAATCGTAGATAAAATGTGTTGAGTGTGTTGTTAAATAAAACATTTCTCTCTTTCTCTGGTATATTCTATTTAATTTTTTCTTCACCCTTTTATAAAAAAATGTAGCATATTTGAATGTAAATGTTAAATATTATAAAATCAATTTAAAAATAAATAAAAACAGTAGGCCTATTTGTTGTTTATGAATGAATTGAATGTCACCAATGCCTGCTATAAAGTGAGTAAATATTTGATAGCGTCACTTCTGTTTTTAAGTCTGTATAATCTGTTCTCTTTGTGTCGTTTGGTGGGTCGTCTATGATAAATTTGATAATAAATTATTAATGTCTTCTTTTTGTTGCAGATCAAAACTTTCCATTCCAGGGAAACTACGGCGTTTATTTGCTAATAACCGTCGATTAAGACAGAAGTACAAAAAGCTCAGGGTTACCAGGAAAGTTGGAAGTAGTGATGTTGCTTTAGACTTAGTAGAGAAAATCGAGAATGAGGTAACTACCTAGGGTGGGGGGTTGTGAGAGAAAAATTTAATTAATATTTTATGCTCAATAATAGCTGCTGTGTCATTGTTAACATCTAGACAAAATTCCATTGTGCCAGTGCATGCTTTTGATAATAATATTAACTCTTCCCTATTATATAAGATATTGTGTTATGGCCAGTTATTAATACAGTGGCACATCAGGTAAATGGACCCTTCTCAATTCATACCATGCCCTTCAATATAGTTAACTATGACTTCATATTACAGATAACTTAGTAATGCTGCATTCTTTGGAATATTTTAAAGCTTTTAGAACAGTTTATCCAATCACATTATATAGATATAAGAAAGTATTCCACATTGGATTCGCTATTTTAGCTTATCCAGCTGAAAAATACAGTATTTCACCGATTGCTGTTTTCATTGGTTTACCGCAAGCATAGAATTTCTGTGATAAACAACATTGACACAAATCTTTCATATACCTGACATCAAATTCAGATAAATGTAGCACACTTTAGTTTCTACTGAGATACAAAATAACAAATGTAAGCATTTGATAGTATACATTAATACCAACAACTCACAAATGAATTAAAAGTAGTTATGCTTGTATTTGAACGTGTATTTTGATTTTATAACACTGAAACCAGGGACTGCAGATTTAAATAACTTTTCTAAGAATAATCTATTAAAAAAAAAATTTGAATATTTTTGTTATAAATTTTGGAATTGGTTTAATTTTTACTCTCGAGTGGATATAAAAGAAATAATCTTAAATGAAAACAAGAAATTATTCTTCATTCTTCTTTCTTTATCTGCAATACTCAATATAATTTTGTTTTCCTCTGTGCTTCTTTTAATAAATGTTTTTGTTTTTCCTTTTCAGTTTGATGCACCTAATCATCTTTTTATTCAAAGACGTTTGCTTTCCTGTCTTCAGTGTCATAAAACCCTGTTGGATCTCTTGCACAAACTCAACCTGACCTCAGTCACAGGTGAGTCCAGGGCCCTGTAACTCAAAGCACTCATAGCACTTACGTCAGATGTAGACCAAGAGAGAGAGTAGTGTTTTATTTAACTATGCACTCAACACGTTTTATCTACTGTTATTTTGAGTGAGAACGGAAACCCACTGCCGCCACTCTTTCCGATAAGCAACAAGGGGTCTTTTATATGCACCATCCCATAGACAGGATAGCACATACCACAGCCTTTGACACACCAGTCGTGGAGCACTTGTTGGAATGATACATAGCCCAAATGGTCCACCATGAGGGATCAATCCGACGACCCACTGCACTATGAGCGAACATGCTTACCACTGAGCTATGTCCCGCTCCCTGATGTAGATCAAATTTACTGAGTTAAAACAGCTAAATTATAAAAGCATGTGCATGAATGGGCACATATTTAGGCGTTTGTCCAGGATGCTGACCTACATATGTGCCCATTTACCATCAAACTTGTAAAAGCTAATTTAAGTCAGTAAATTTTGCCTACGTCTGATGTAAGTATTATGAATGCTTTGAGTTACAAGACCCAGGTTACTGGAGACAGAGTCATTTACCATTTAAAACTTCAATAGTGTTGGTTTTGGAAATCTGGTTTCCTGGCATTTGTGTCCGCTAATTTGAGCAAAGTATGTTTGAGAGTAGTTTTTGTCATAATTAATACTACTATAAAAGCCTTGGTCATTTCAGATATGTACATGGACAAAAAAACTTATGTTTGTGCTTATCAAAGTCTAAGTTAGAACGTACTGTATTTTAGGATCAGAGCATCATAGTTCAAACAAATTTCAGTTATGTTCATACATGCAAAATTTAAAGTTCCATTCAATTTTTTTATAGGCCGGCATGAAACTTTAGCATATAGAAGTTTTACACACATAATTTGTTATTTTGGCAATCTCATTTAGTGCTTTGTATTTTTTTATCTACTCAGCCATTTTTTGTTATCAGTACTTTATTATCAGTATATTTTGTTATACAGATTTATCTCCACCTGTTGAAGTGATTCGAGCGAAGATGATGGCAGAGTTCATCCTAACCAGCTTTGATGGTCTTCAACAGGAGTGTTCAGATCTCATGACAGGTACCGCCATGATTATCAACCAGTTACAACACTTTACCAAACATTTGAATTACACATTTTTAGAATCTTAGCTATTGTAATTATAAAAATGATGTATATTGTATGTTACAAAACCCTTCTATTTTTCTACATTTAATAATTTTGACAACCAGTAAAAAACGTTTTTCTTGTCACATACATTTAAAATATGGCCATCCTGCATATTTGTATGTCTGTCTCAATAATTGGTAGAAAAAAGAACCGTTACTGACTAATTTAATTATTTAT
This sequence comes from Peltospira operculata, assembly GCA_032361585.1. Classification (NCBI taxonomy): domain Eukaryota; kingdom Metazoa; phylum Mollusca; class Gastropoda; order Neomphalida; family Peltospiridae; genus Peltospira; species Peltospira operculata. The sequence continues at coordinate 6,781 of JAUTBY010049984.1, read as the reverse complement.
AGCTTTCAGTGCCAATATTGTTTAAGCATTTTGTTTTAAACTGCAGTTGAAGTACAAGGATCTCCTCCAAAGGAAATGTCTGAAATATATCATAAAACGGAAACACCACCATTATATTGGCTTCCATCAAATACATCATTTGGTATGTATGATGACAATATAACAATATTGCACCTTTGTGGCATTTTTCATATTGATGTTCACCAGATATGTAATCATTCTTTTTCCTTTATAAAACATCTCACCAGTTAGTGCATCTGTGTGCATTGCAATACCCATTCACAAAAATATTTTATTGTTAATTATATTTTATTGTTTGGCAATCCAAATTTAACTGGCCAGGAAAACATAGGTACTTTTAAATCCATTCATAACTTTATTGTAAGCATTTAAAGTTCACTCTTTACACAAATATAATTCACTTTGGACGCATTTTAAGATTATATTGCTCTGAAATAATAATTTTAACTCCATATAGTGTTGCAATATTCAGCCAGAATTACTCACTTAGTGATAAAACCATAAAACTTAACACAGTCATTATTCAACCTATGCTGATTATTTTCTAGAGTGGAGCCATTGAATACAGCATGTTGCTTAGCAATGGTTGTTAGGAAACGCTTACCGTAGTAGCAAGGCTATCTACTCCATTTGAATAACCAGGGCGCTAAGTCAAATATTAAAATAACGAAGTTGGCAGCTTCACCTTATTTTTATTTTTTTAGAATGGTGTTGCTTTACAAGTGAAAATTAATCAGTTAAATATTGTAGGTTATGAAGGTCTGTCTTGTCCAGCCACCTTGTCCTACGAGTCTAGTACAGAGTTGAGAGAGTTCCACAGTGTTGTGTTTCAAATACAGCTTCTCCATCTCCAGACTTGGTTAATAGAATCTGTGAAAGCACAGTGGTTACCTCTACTTCAAAGTATGGACCCCTCATCACAGTGAGTACCATTTTACATTATCACTGTATGGTCCAGAAGAAAATTTCTGTATCAAGAGTAAAGCTGGGCATTGTTTTGTACAATAATCATGGTTCATAATTATGGTTTATGGTGAAATAACCGATTTTAAAAGTCTTCAGTCTGTGAAAAAATATTATAAATCCAATGAGGTCTTTGAAAGTTTCTGAATTTCAGGGATCCACTGGCAATTGGACTTTTTTTTTTGTTGTTAACAACGCACTCAACACATTTTAATTAACGGTTATATCTGCGTCAGAAACGTTCCTATTAGAAATATCCCTAGTGGATACCTGAATAGGGATTGATCTCAGATTGACTGCATGACAGGCGGGCGCGCATACCACTAGGCTACCAGGGAGCCCATGGAATTTCTAAAAAATAAAAAATGTTAAGCAATTGTGATTACCACAGTATCTATAGTTTATCACATAATACCCACTAGCAAAGTAACTACTAGACAGTGCCAGTTAAAAAACAAAATGTTCAGTTGAGGACAAGTTTCCAAAATGGGTTTATATATTTTGTGAATTTTGAAGTGTGAAATCTGTGAGAGTTGCGAATAATTTTCCAGTGATTGTTTGGTATACATTATTTAACATAATTTTCAATATTACATGGTGAAGAATGATTTTATTTCATTGCGCTTATTATAATACTTTGTAATTAATCTCTTCAACTTACATTTGACAGGCACTTTAACCACAGAATTTGGTAATTTGATTATATATTAAAAACCCTATTTACTGTACCAATTTAAAAATATATATTATGGCATCTGAATGGATTTTAGACACTGTAGTTCAATATAATGCAGTGGTAAATTCTGTAGTGTTATGACAATTTCTATCACTTGTGTTGGTTGTAATTTTAGATGTGGTGCAGTATATACAGCAGGACAATGTATTGTTTTGCAGAGAATTCATTGAGACATTTCGAGGTGTATATGCTCTGCTAACATCTGATGGTCAACACCAGCCTGGTATTGTTCGAGACACACTCGATGAGGTTATGCTAGCAGGATACAGCTGACAACATACATAAGTCAATCTGGGAGGATAAAATTTATACATTACATTCCATGAAGTATTGTTTCTGTGAATATGAACTTCTTCTAATGAAATAAACCACATCAGTACTAATTTTCTTTATTACTTTGTGTAAATCTTGAACCAGATAAATGTTCATTTAACAGCCAATACATCAAACAAGTAAAATTGTAACCCAAAAAGTAGGGATCTCAATTTTATTGAACTGTTCAAATTGATAGATTAATATTTTGTTTCCTTAACAATATTGGATTATGTTATGGTACAATTTTTTTTTTTTAATGTGTGGATACTCACTGCTACTTCTATCATAGCTAAATTATTTGACTGTGGACATTTTGATGGCACAGCCATAACTGAATTATTTAAAACGAGTTTCATGATACAAGAAACCAAAAACAATGTTGAACTTTGGGTTGCAGTTGGTTCACTATCTATATACATCTTAGACAAGGTAAATGAAATAAAAAGACTGATTCACATCTGTAATGACTTTATTGCTACAGCTGTAATAAAAAATCTGGGCATACAAAATAAATGATTTGCTTCACAAACAAGATGAAAGAAAAAATACACAAATGGTTTTATCGATTTGTAAGCTTTCTAAGATGTATTCAGATCAATATACAGTTGTGATCTAGAAGTTAGGTGAATTTACACCAAAATAAACATGCAGAACGTCATTTGAACTGAAAAAGGAAATGTGTAACAACCCTCAATGGTTGAGTTTTTAATGACTTGTTCAACACAATTTTATTAACACTGGCATTAGGCGAGTGGTTAAGAGAAATGGGCACAGTGACTGGAGTCAATTTTATACTGACAGTGCATCACTGAGCTACTCCTGTTCACCTACCAGTGTGAAAAATTATCTGGAATGCAGGGTGTAGCACAATCTGGAACTTAAATGATGTGTTAGTGACAGTTTTCTCTATCTTTACATCAACTAAATGCAAATTACTTATTCAACCAAAATAAGATTAAGAATAAAAGAAGAAATTTATTAAAATGTATAACCCCTGCCCCATGGATCATTACTTTTAATTACAAAAATTTAAATTAAAGGATTTTTTTTTTCTACCACAGAATTATAAAGCTAGTAAAGACAAGTTTTTATCTTGTTTGGTTAATGAATAGGTTTTCAAATTGCTGGAGAAATACATTATATTTATGGATTACAATTTGGATACAATGCAATCAAAATTTATATTCTTCACAAATCCTACACCGATTTCAACTGCAATTTGTACCCTGAACAACGTTTTTGTAGATCATCTCTTACACATGCACACATTAAAATTAGCGCAGATTCATTTTAAACCTAACATGTAAATGGTTTAAGACATCAGCTTTTAAGTCTTTTCCTTTAAAAAAAATAAAAAAATATCAAGAACTGGAATCTGCATCTCGGCTACCAGCATACAGCTCTACTGCAAACTGGACTCTGCGACTGATGCAGTGACCGCTCTGACAGACTGCAACATCCGACAGACAGCATTGACAGCTAAGATAGCGGACTGCAACATCAGACCAACAGCCACCAATGCACAGCTAACATTACAGCATACTGCACAGTAGAAACATTACAGCCCCTACACAGCGACAGGGAAATAAGAAAAAATATAGTTAATAGTTGCAACAACATTAACAATATTCTGAATGTTTCACAAGTCAACAAATGATTCATAAAAAAAAGCTAAACCTATATAAAACTAAAAACGTACATTTTTGTATACAAACTGAACTATATTATGAACGAACAATGAAATGCACTCGTTGGGATTAACCTACCAAACAAAATCATGTTAATAATTTTGAAACTGTATTATTGTTATTCTTAATTCTTAATTGCTATAAATGCTGTTGATAAAAAAACTTGTATTCTTTTTTTTAAATAGATAATTATTATAAACACTGTTTTATGTACTAGTACATACTAAAGAAATAATATGACCACCGATATTAGATTACCACTTATAATTTTATCTAGAAATTGATGGTTTGAAAACTGCTAACCATGGTAATATTTCAGCTAGTATGTCCACATAAATTGACTTATAACTCTTTAATGAATAAAATCAAAGTAAACATTAAAAACAGATTATTAAATTATAGACCCATACCAACTCATATATTTTCACCAAAAAGTTGTGACTGAAACAATTAAATGGTTGCAAATGGCCATCAAATTGTTTAGTGTCAATGTAATTCCCATACAAGAGTGAATGCAATTTATGGAACAGCCAGATTAAATCAATTGAAGGTGCATCTATGGTTATAAATTAAATAATTTAATTTAAACTATGCAATTTAATTGTAATTTTGAAATTAATGTTGTTAATATGCAATTAAATTTGGCTAAAAAAAAAGATGTTAAGAGTTAGTATGAATCTAGAACTTAATAATTTTCTTTTTTATTACTTCTGGTGTAACTATAGTTATAATGCATAGGTTAACTTTTGATGCAAACAGACTAACTTGTAAATTTATGAAATTCACAAATTAAATAAGTGTCCATTTTATGTACTCATCTTCAAAAGTGTTACTCATTCAAATCTGTGTGGTCTACAACTGACATAACTGTTACAATTGTCTTGAGTGAGTTAGCCCAGCTGGTTTTACTGTGATGAATGCATATCTTGTTTACATTTTGTTAATCAAGAAGTCATATATTTTAAGTCCCTAAAATAAAAATATCTATGTTATATTATTGAAAGAACCTTCATCCTACATCTTGTTAGCTACTCAAAAAATTTGGCTTTTTCTTAAGTCAATGAACATTTTAATCACTGGTCATGTTTCAAACAAAAAGGTAGGGGGGAAATGTGTCACATATTACAATAAGAAAATAAAGTTGCTAAAATAAGATAAGCTAATCCCGTATTTTAAAATTTCAACTTCAAAAACATAACAAATTTCTGTTAACCAGTTAGCGTATCAAAAACTAATGAACTACAGTCCAAATTTAGTAGACATTAACCTTTCAAACTGCTCAAAGGTCTTTTAGTAGATGTTCAAGAGGCAAAGTTTCGCATGATACCACTTGGTGCAAGTGTAGTAGATGCCTCAGTCTTTGTTGGGTGATCGTGACCTGCTTCTTGAGCGACGATCATATGATGGTGAACGTGAGCGGCTGTCAGAATAGCGTCTGCGTCTTGATCTGCTGTCAGATCGACTTCTCGAGCGACTATACGATCGGCGCCTTCTTGACCATGATCTTGAGCGTGACCTGCAATATTCAAAATGCAAAGTATTAAGAATTCAAGTTTTGCAGAATGTTTTACAAGATAGAATTTGTTTATAGATGATTATATTGATATAAAAAAAACACTAAAAACGTTCCATTCAATGGTTTAATACATTTAGTTAACTACAGTCCAAATTTAGTAGACATTAACCTTTCAAACTGCTCAAGTCTTAGTATATATTTACTGAAATTGTATGACTTTACTGTCTGCAATGCTTTTGTTGCAAAATTATTCCAAATAATGTCATTCATGTTTAACTGGCTGTCAAATGAATTAGCCCAAGAATTTTTTAAGACATAACCTCATTATTTGGATATTGTTTATTGTAGTTAATTATATTTTCCCCATAAAAAAAATAATAATAATAACAACAATGTCTTTGTTTTTATATGACCGAGTTATATGTTGAATATTCACCTTCGACTACGGTAGCCACCATAGTAACTAGATCTCCTGGGTGGTGGACCTCTTCTTGATGGTTCAGTTGGACGTCCATAGCGAGCCATTTGCACCCTTATTTCTCTTCCATCCATGATTGCACCATCCATACAGTCAATGGCATCTTCTGCATCACGTTTATCGTAATAACGTACAAAAGCAAACCCTCTACTTTCGCGCGTAAACCGATCTCGCGGTATGTAAACGTCTCCCACATCCCCATACTTCTCGAAGGATCTTTTTAGGTCTTCAATTGTTGTTCTGTATGTTAAATTATCTACTTTTAAGGAATACATCCCATCAACCTCGGGTGGACTTCGTCCGTAACTCATTTTGATTATTTGCGTTAACGAACCCGTTACAGGATATTTTTCAATATCAATATGGCTTCTGCTTGACCACGTGATCTTTTTGTACGCCTCGATCTGGACGAATTCGCTATTTTTTGGGGGGAAGACAAGGGTATGTTCTAGCGCACACGGAATATGCACTTTGTTTAAATCTACTATGTCGGGATTTAAAAAATATTTTGTATTTATTATTTAAACCTTTAGAAGAAACGATCAAGTTTTATTTTAGTCCAGTGGAAGCGGTCAGCGAAAAGCCATTTCGCTACTATCGCTATCTAGGTCAAGTGCTTATATAGGATTAAGTGCAAAAAGCAGGTCGCTCCGACTTAGAACACATTCGTAACGCGGGATTCCGTTGTATGAGATAATGCGGTACTTTGACTGTTTTGGGAAGTTATAACGACATAGACGGCGTTACCAATAGCAAAAACTTGACTTTTTGCTACACAATATGGCGGCGAGTCTTGCGGATTATGTAGTAGACATTTGATGATAACCGTTGATAACAACGACTGACACGTGTCAGAGTAGTACTGTTGTGCTTAAATTTTGAATTAGTAATCAAAGACAATCAAATATATCCGGACATAAACGCAAATGTGTAACTAACAATTGGAAATTATATATAAGCTATAAATGAAAAGAAATCTTGTCAATACGGTATTTTATTATTATTATTATTATTATTATTATTATTATTATTATTATTATTATTATTATTATTATTATTATTAT
>JAUTBY010048873.1:0-14828 GCA_032361585.1 Peltospira operculata | reverse complement strand
ACACAATTTTTGGGGGTTAAAATTGCTGAAATCATGCTACGAAACAGTTATTTTGCAACGCACCCTCTGTACACACACTCATGGCTGAAACTGCATGTGAGGCCACGCACCAAGCAACGTAAAACAACTGATTGTCACATCCCTACATATGTACATCACAATGTAATGCATCTGTACATCACAATGTCACACCAACAGCTGTGCTCACTATTAAAGCAGTCTGCATATCAGATTCTGTCACATTTGTTTGAGCTTCACAACGCCATGTAGATAGCCCTGTAAATTATTAAAGTAGTTTGTATATTGCAGAGATGTAAAATTATTTTATAAATGTACATGCTGCTGGGCAAAACTAGAGATGTATTAATATACTCATCCAGAGCTTTTAGGAGATTGTATTGAAGTTTTGTGTACAAAATGCACGTAAAGAAAATGTTCTCATTTGTGTGGTCTTTGTTTATTTAGTTTAAGCCACAGCTTTTGGTGTTTCTGATCCACCTTCACTTGTATCAAGGGTGACTAATCTAACACTGATGCTTGCACATCAGTAGTAACTATAACATGCTATCTTTGATGTTGTTTTTAATTAAGAGTTATTTACTTACTAGTTAAAACAATTATTATTGATATAAATACGTATAATCCATAGCATTATTCTTAGTATAAGTTAAAGTTAGTAAAATCCTTACTTGTCTAGCCATGGACAAGTTATGTTACTAATACGTGTTGCCTGATTGTAAAATATTACTGGACATGAGAGTCAGACAGTGGTCATTTTACATGACTGTATGTAATAGTTGTTTGTATATCCCAGTGTAGCACTACATACTATAAAAAGTACTTGTATAATGCAGTTTATACATTATTCTTACAGGGTGTTTTTACAGCCCAGAAGAGAAGTTATAACCAAAATTAATGTGATTTTCTCTATTTCAGCAGCATGTAATTTATTATCTTTTTTATAAATCATGTGTTTTTATATTAAGAAAGAAAGAAGCAAAGAATGAAAGAAAGAATGAAAGAAGAAGCCCCAAAATTGACCCAAAAAAAACACTTAACACTAATCAACCAACCAAACCATTAAAAAATTTTTTTTTTTGAAAATTGAAATAAAAAACCCTAAAACACAGCAAACCCTCAACAAACATGACATCATTTAAATTGTTCCAGCCAGTCAGTGCCCCATGGCAGTGGGATGTGCTTTCCTGCCTATGGGTTGGTGCATATAAAAGACACTTTGCTGTTAATTGGAAAAAGTAGCCAATGTGGTGGCAGCGGTTTTCTATTCTCACTATCACAATGGTCTTTAACCATACTTATGATGCCATATAACCAAAGACAGAATGTGTTGAGTACATGATTAAATAAAACATTTCTCTCATGATTTAAAATAAATTTATTTCCCCCTCCCCAGGTTGCTGGTTTGCAGTCGTGGCATGCACGTGCAGCCATTCTCAAGTATATCCAGAACATGGTGTTTGGCAACTTCTTCCTGCTTAACTCCCCCCAGCACAAGAGCACCATCCAGGGTCTTCTCCTCCACCTGATATGTGATGAACAACTCGAGGTGAGCTAGCTTATCTGTTCTAAAATAAAGAAAAGGGTTTCCAAAGTGAAGTGTGCAATAATTAATCAAAACACTAAACTTAAAACCCAACTGCTTTCAAGTTAATAACTAATGATAATAAATCATAGAAGTGCATGCAGTATAGCAAATATATATTTTAAAATTTAATAGTTTACCTTTGAAGATACATTGGGATTCAGTGGATTCTTGCTTACTGCTCTCATGGGAATCAGAATGGATTTTGGCGAAAATAGCCAAATTTTTTACCCTGAACGGTACAAACTAGGTCAAGTTTTTAATTTTTTAAATAAAAATGTGTCTCTTGCTTTCTTTCTCTGTCTCTGTTTCTGTCTCTGTCTCTTGTTCTTTCATTGTGTTTCTCTCTGATTGTCTCCCAAATGGAACTTTCTGTTTATTACTCAGTAATAACATTTAAATGAAGAAATAGATTGGCATTGTGTATCAGACATATGGACATATTTGTCTTTTGTTTTTGCAGGTTCGAGAAATGGCAGCAATGACATTAAGTGGTTTACTGCACTGTGGCTTTCTTACCCTTGACAAAAATGTGATGGTATGTATTTTTATATTTCAAACCGACAGGGTGTACACCAACTAAAATCTCTAGACATCCATAGTAGCATATGATTGATATATGTGACCATCCATTACGAAACCAGTCGCATGTCGCAATTTAAAAAGATGAGATTATTACATGATCTGAATGAACATTGAAATAGCTTTCCAATGGGCTATTTGTTATGGTTATAGTGTGAAAAGATATGGATATTTGAAGATGTAAAATCTCTATCCTCTGAAATACATTTAACTGAGAAAACTGGCACTAAAGTAACACAGGTTTTTTTTTTTTTTTTTGAAGTGGTACATATAAACTCCTTAGCAATCAGGGTATAATCTAGACCAATTTCCTGGGTCCCTTTACAGTGAATTGGGGGAAAAGTGCCTTAATAAGGGAGATGGGATATAACAAAATATGATAAATATCAGTATTGAGTTAATAATAAATTTGCTATTTTGCTGGGTATGTCTTCACTGTAGTACTTAGAACAATTAAAATGTTCACAAATTGAGGAAAAAAATATTTATTTTATTTCCCCCCACATATATCATAAGGAATTAAGTTATTTCCAGGCACAATTATCTTAATTGGGAATGCACTTTAGGGGAATGGGGTCTGTGACAGCCCCCAAAATACATGGTAGATTATATCCTGGCAATGAACGTTTGTAAAAGAACATTGAACTAGATTTTCAGAGTATTTATTTATTAATAATGAAGCTTTACATATGCAAAGTTTGATTATGATAATATTGTGGTATCATGATTTAAAAGAAGAAACAAAAAATAAGTGTTTGTAAGGATGGGATTTTTTCTCCACAAAAATACAAAATTAATGCCTTTAGTATTTAGATTCACATCTTTGCTGTAGAAATCAGTTCATCTGCAAATATATAGTCTGTTAGCACAAGCTGCAGTAAGAAAAGAGATGTTTTATTTAATTTTTAAACTGGATTTGTGCATTTTATTTCTGTAAAATATAGTCATTAAATTAGTAGTACAAATATTTTAAAACTATAATAGTAAAAAACACAATAACAACATTATACCCATACGACTTTTAAATTCAAAGAAGTAGCACGATTTGCCACTTCAAAGCTGCAATGCATGAACCCTATCTAGACTGACGTCTACACATAACAAAGGAATTAAGATGTTGTTAATTCAAATTCTATAGGTAGATGGTAGATGTGATTTTTACAGCTGGCATCTTAGGAGCCTACAGATAATTACATCATTACATCATCATTGCTAAAGATAAGATCAATCACTGCCATCTGTTTCTGAAAACGGTGGTAATACTCAAATAAACTTATTAAATCTGTCGTACTATTAGACAGATATTCCATACAGCTAACTGTACCATTAACAAAGTGTTGGAATAAGTGCATAAATAAAATCTCAAAATCTATCTTATTTACATTAAACTACAGACACATTTTATGGAGAACATTTTCAACTACTAAACTTTTACTTAAAATTATGTTCAGTATTTATCAGCTGAAACTATCTTGTGTATACTAAAACATCACATGCGCGAACGAGCATACATACACACAAATCACTATAAATTCCCATTTATAATGGTCCCTTTTAAATATATTGAGGAAAATAATAGGCATATGTTTTAATAGAGGAAATGAGTTAACAAAATGCGATTATTTAACTATGTCTGGTTTCTTATAAAATGTTTAATGTCCTCGTGTTAATGAATCATCAGATTAAAAGACAGTAGTAAATAAACAAAAGCAAGGTTAAATTCATTTTCCACATTTTATTGCCATCCGAACAGTCAATTTTGTAGTTATCTGCCCACCAGTTTACAGAATATTCATTTACTTTTGTGTTGTCTTTAGCACTCAGATTCAGTAGCCTTGCAGTTTTGTCGTGATTGTATTTGTTTCGATTGTGAGCAATATTCTGTATTACAAATGCGCAGAATCCATAAGGAATCCACCGAGCCAAAAAGCACAGAGTTTGGATGACATGCTTGGTAATACAGTAATTTGTTCACATGATGGGGTGTTTGTTTCAAGCTTTATCATTAGTAAATGAACAGTAGTGATGTCAGAATAAAAAATGTTGTTGGAAAGAGGGAATTCCCCTGCAAATTTTAATACCAAACATGTCTGGGGTATCGCAACAAAGTCGAGATGCTTACACAAAATTATAACTGTATTTCTTGTACTGTTTTAGGCAAATTTTCTGATGACCTGGATAAACCATTGCAGTAAAACATCAATGTAACACATTCAAGGATAGATTATTACAAAACAGACTTTATTATAAAAGATATATGCTGGAAAGAAAAAATCTTTAATTTTGACTTAAACAAGGGAATCACTCGTTAGCGCAAAAGCAAAATTTGCGACTTGGAACTGGTTTTGTAATGGAGGATCACATATGGTGTACATCACCAAATAAAATCACATAAAAAGCCATAGTAGCATATTGGACTATAACTGATATACAATGTCATTGCAAAATAAAATCACATAATTGGCTGTAACTGATATAGGGTGTACACCACAAAATCATATAGTCGGGGCGTGGGTAGGGGTGAGGTGTCATGTTGAAGGGGAATTTATGTGAGTGTAGCTACTTAGTTTCTAGAAATAGGATCTGCCTGTTGATCGCACCAACCTGGGTGCAAAATTATATGTTCGCCTAGTTTTAAGGGATACCCCCAACTCATTTTACAGAATAATTTTTTCAGTAATGCAAATACATTTAATATACATTTTCTCCATACTCACTGGATATAAAAGAACATTTGTGGCGTCATTGGATAGGTACATATAATATCTTTCCAGTGATTATTAAGTCGACCCAAGATACATTCTGGCCTACAAATCCTTTGGCCATTAATTGAATCTACGATGTACAATAGCATTTGTTCATTCAACTGTGGCTATTATTTACTTATTTACTTACTTACTTATTTATTTATTTATTTATTTATTTATTTATTTATTTATTTATTTATTTATTTATTTATTTATTTATTTTGTTTGTTTATATATATATATGTATGTATATGTATATGTATATTTAATCTGAGCCATCAACAAAGAAGCGGAATCTGCATCTGTGGAAATTATAATCTACTGTTCTAATCAGTGTCCTAATCCTATATATTTTGTAATCAAACATACCAAACCTAGATGATGTTTTGTCTCTTCTTTGTTCTGAAGGATGCTGAACTAGAATCTCGATAATCCGAGTATAGAGTCTTATGATGACAATGATTTGTAAACAGACACATTGAGCCAAGCAAACTTGACTTTTCACCTACACAATATGGCAGCGAATCTTGCAGACTATATAGTTGACATTTGATGATATTCATTGATAGCGACGACTGACAAGTGTCAGAGTAATACTGTTGTACATAAATTTTGAATTAGTAATCAAGGATAATCAGACATATATCTGGACATAGTAGGTTTAATAATCACTGGAAAGGTATTACATGTGAATTGGGGAAAATATGCCTTAATAGGGGAAGTGGGATTTAGCAAAATATGATGAATATCAGTTTTGGGTTAATAATAAATTTGCTGTCTTACTGTGTATGTTTTCATTATAGTACAATAGAACAATAAAAATGTTCATAAACTGAAGACAAAAATATTTATTTGATCTTCTAACAAATATAAGGAGTTAAGTTATTTCCAGGCATAATGATCTTAACTGGGAAATTATTTATTAAGTCATACTTTAGGGGAATGGGGCCTGCAACAGGCCCAAAAATACATGGTAGATTAAACCCTGATGTACCTATCCAACGATGCCACAAATGTCCTTTTATACCCAGAGAGTATGGAGAAAATTAATATTAAATGTATATGCATTCCTGAAAAATTATTCTGTTAAATGATTGGGGGTACCCCTCAAAAATAGTCGAAAATGTAATTTTGTCCCCTGGTTGGTGCAATCAACAGGCAGATCCTATTTCTAGAAATAATTAGCTACATAAATATGGCACTCGCATAAATTCTCCCTCCAGGTGACACCCCACCATCACCCATGCCCCGACTAATACAGTCATAGTAGAATCTAACTGATATAGGGTGTACACCAAGAAATAAAATCATACAGACAACCATAGTAGAATCTAACTGATAGAGTGTACACCGCCAAATAAAATCCTACAGACAACCATAGTAGAATATAACTGATAGTGTACACCACCAAATAAAATCCTACAACCATAGTAGAATATCACTGATATAGAGTGTACACCACCAAATAAAATCATAGACAACCATAGTAGAATATAACTGATAGTGTACACCACCAAATAAAATCATAGACAACCATAGTAGAATGTCACTGATATAGAGTGTACACCACCAAATAAAATACAGACAACCATAGTAGAATATAACTGATAGAGTGTACACCACCAAATAAAATACAGACAACCATAGTAGAATATAACTGATAGAGTGTACACCACCAAATAAAATCATAGACAACTATAGTAGAATATAACTGATAGAGTGTACACCACCAAATAAAATCATAGACAACTATAGTAGAATATGGAGCTATAACTGATACGGGTAATAGAAGTAATACTAATTACAGTGAGAGTTCCCTTCTTTGTTTTTGTTTCAGACTCACTTTGAGAAGCTGAGTCAGACCAAGCTGAAGAAGAAGCGACATCTAACTGAGCTACAGGACCAGCCACTCGAGTCGCTGATACAGCGTCATGCTGGGGTGCTAGGCCTGGGTGCATGCGTTCAAGCTTATCCATACGACGTGCCTGAATTCATTCCACAGCTCCTGATGGATCTCAGCGACCATGTTAACGACCCACAGCCCATACAGGTGAGATAACAAGTGTGAAATACAGAATAGTGTGATAAACAGACAGACTGATGAGAGAGAGAGATGTTTTATTTAACGACACACTCGACATATTTTATCTATAGTTCTGTGGCATCAGACATATAGTTAAGGACCATTATGATAGTGATAATGGAAACCTGCTGTTGCCACATAGGCAACTCTTTTAGATTAGCAGCAAGAGGTTTTTTTATATGCACCATCCTATAGACAGTATAACACATACCATGGCCTTTGATACACCAGTCGTGGAGCACTGTCTGGAAGGATATATAGCCCAAAGAGTGACAGACTGAAGAATGAATGAATGTTTAATGACAGTCCCCCATTAAACAAACAAAAATCGGCTATTTGATATGTAAAAAATTAAAAAAATATCCAAAAATTACAGACCAGAGCTGTGCAAAAAAATAAAAATAAAGCAGACAGACAGACAGACAGCATATATTATGACACACAGACAGACCATGTAGGTGAGAGTATCATGACAGAATGACAGACAGTGGATATTGTGGCAGACACATTATATAAACAGACAGATATATAATAATAGCAATAATAATAATAAAGGTGAGATTATTGGGAGGGAGGGCAATTGCACCTGTTGCATCCTGCCATGCACCACAGTTTGATTGAATCAACAATGAAAACTATATTTAAAAGTCATATGTGATGGCATCCATTAGTGATTCATTTTGAAATGTTTTTAATGTGTGTATGTGTGTGTTCATGTGTGTTCTTGCATTATTATTTTTAATACCTCTTTACATCATGGTTTCACATATATATAATATAAACATGAAAAACATCTACCTTTTGTTTGATACCTATTAACTGATTTTCTTTTGTGCTTGAGTGTTGTAAAACATTTATTCATCCATACTCAGGATTAGCATAAGTGTTAGTTAATTGGTATTAATGACGTGTGACAGCATATTTTAAACTATATCCTAAAATCTGTTTTGCTAAAATATATATGTCGTGTTTTCTTGTAAACAGACAACCAATTAACAGTATGTCATTTGCATACTATTGTCACACGATTAGATATATAGAAATATTTAATGGATTTGTGACATGGATATCATGGGGTAGTTATAGGGTAAATAAAAATATCCAATGAGTTTTAGACATGGATATAATGGGTGTAATTATAGGATAAATTCTGATACATATTTCTGATGTACTATTTAATACATCTTTACACCTTATATCTAGTCTTATTCTTATTACTGGGGTAATTTTAACATTCATTCATCCATCCATCCATCCACCCTTCATTCATCCATTCATCCATCCTCTATTCATTCACCTATTTATTTTGTATTCATCCATTCATTCACTCATTCCTTTTTGCTATTTTCAGATGTCGGTGAAGCAGACCCTGTCTAATTTCCGACGGACACATCACGACAACTGGCACGACCACAAACTGAAATTCACTGATGACCAATTGGTTGTTCTCACCGATCTCCTGGTGTCACCCAACTACTATGCATGATGAAGGTCTGTGTTAGGTTAACAGGTAAGAAACTGACATTCAACTAACATGCATGATGAATGTCTGTGTTAGGTTAACAGGTTAGAAACTGACATTCAACTAACATGCATGATGAATGTCTGTGTTAGGTTAACAGGTAAGAAACTGACATTCAACTAACATGCATGATAAATGTCTGTGTTAGGTTAACAGGTAAGAAACTGACACCCAACTAACATGCATGATGAAGGTCTGTGTTAGGCTAGTGGTTAACAGGTAAGAAATTGTTGCTCAATTAATATCTTTTCTGATGATTTTTTTGGGAGAATTTTTGCCAGTATTATCAGTTTGTCTTGACATAAAAAGAAAAGGAACAATGATTTGGAAATAATAAAAATGTTCTTTTTGTGTTTGAATTAAAAGAATTGGCTAACAAATGATTAAAATGGTAATACATACCCATGCTATTTTTGAACCTTTTGAATAAGGAATAGCTGAGTGGGTCCACCAGTTGAGATTGATCCATATACCTGCTATACTATAAGTGGATGCAGTACTGCTCACCTACATCTCACACCTTCCGTAGAGTCCTTCACATTTTGAGTATTCACTGTTATCGAAGTTGAATATGACATAATATATATGAATTTTGAAACTAGGGGTAACAAGACCAATACAAATGCAGCAAGGTCTACATGTGTTACCTATGAAGGAGTTAAGAAACAAAGTTAAAAATTAGTACATATTAGTTAATCATGTTAAAAGCTCATAATGCTAGTTAAATGCCCACGTGGACAAGCTACGCCTTATATGCAGGTACAATTTTTACGTTTTATAATATTTTCTCAACTTTAGACCCTAACCACACCTTCATATTTTGTTTGATTGAGATAAGGTTTGTAACAATTAAACATCCATATGTATACACTTTATATCAAATAACAATTCATGTATGTGACAAATAATAATGGAGTAATGGTCCCCCAAAACATGAAAACTAAAATTTTTGAATGATAAAAATCCAAAGTTCAGGGGTCTCTTGTTCATAAACTATACCAAATTTCAACTTAATATCTTTATAATAAATAAAGTTATTAGCATTCAGAAATGGCCTGAAACTGCTCAGCACAGTCGCGAATGTGAAAATCTGGACAATGAGCACTTTCTTTGATCAACTGTAACTTCAAAAGTAATTAAAATTTGGACCTAAAAGTTTGCATGTGTCTATTAGTTATATAAATGAACATCTGAGAACGATCCCTGTCAGTAAGCAGCTAGGGATTTTTCTAATTAAAAATGTATTGAGTGCATCATTAAGTAAAATAATAAATAATAAGAAGAAAGATATTTTCCAATAATATTGAGGATTTAATACCAACAAATTATTTTAGAATACTGTCAACTCCAATATTATAAATGCTAGGCATGTGTATTGGATTCTAGAGATTATATGCAAGGACGCTGATTACATGCAAGGCACTTTTCAACAGTATTGAGTATTTAATGCCAACAAAATATTTTAGGAGTCTGGGTTATTATACTTGAGAGTCAGACATATTTATAATATTGGTCTCTTGGGCTGAGTTATAAATTGTACTTTGTAAGTTGTGCAGTTACTTAAGCTATAAATAAGTCTGGACAATATTATTTGTGTACCAGCCTTGATGGCACAATAGTCATATCTCTGTACTATAATATCCCAGTCTCACTTAAAGTGAGTTATTAAAGACTCAGTGGGTTAGTAAGCCCGCTACATTACCCTCTTCTGTCTCGCTAACCATTAACAAGGTTACTACTAACAGTCACCACTCAGATCAAGTTCATGAGGTTCCAGTGAATAGGTGTAAGACCACTACATCCTTTTCTCTCCAAGAGGATTACTACTGACTACTATCTAGCTATAATGGACAGCTCAGGTAAGTTAGATATGTGTCCAGGACAGGTGAGCACTGTAATAGCTTGCTCTGAATATGCACTTTAAAATGGTTACGACTGATGTGTACTAATTAGGATCTGGCTACGTCCCGGTACTTGCTAATTACCCTTTTACCTAGTTGACGGTGAGCGCAATCAAATTGTAACAATGAACTATTTCACTGGTTATGTTATGAGTATTAAAATGTTTTGAATGATATACGGTAAACTAAGATTTAACGGGTCTGTTAAAAATATGTCCGTCTATGGATATTTTATTTAACAACGCACTCAACACATTTTGTCTATAAGAAGAATTTTGATAGTCACCTCAGCCACCACATAGGCTAATCTTTCATATGCAAGATAACATATATTTCATATGCAAGATAACATATATCACAGTTGTGGAATACTGACTAGAACGAGAAATGATCTGCCAGGCAGGATCAATCCGACAACATATCGCACCATAAGTGACGCTCTGTCTGATATACATTCCACTCCTCCTGTATCTGTGTATATTTGTTAATTTTGCTATATATTAGAACAAACAAAATATTCAAGTTAAAAGTAGCATAACATTTCACTCAAACTTTAGTAATGTATTTACTGTTTCTAGACAACATTCAGTGGAAATGTAATAATTTCCCAATGTTATTAGTGTATTCCATGTCGGTGATGTGGCTGATCAACTCGTCTTTCGGAGATTGAATTCTGACATTGATGGTGTGGTACGTTTTCAATGTACTATGATGTAGGCCTTCTAGAATATGGTGGCCCGACTAGTGGTTTTTATGGTCGAGCTACCAAATAATCCATTTGGCCCTGTCTGACGACTAGTGAATTAAAAAAGTATATATAATAATTTGAATACAAACAAAAATGGAAGACAAAAGTTAAAAACAAAACAATTACTCTTTTATTTCGTCGTATTATTTTAATAACAGAAAATGCAATATAGTCATGCCTTTTGATCTAAAGGTGATACAGCGGAAAACACATGCAACAAATAAGTAACTCTCGGTTTCCTGTTTACAACAGTTACTCTAATTTAAATGCGGAATAAAAAACTAACAAAGGATTAATTAAGTATTAACCTTTATCACTATTGATGGTGATGCATTGGGCGTTAAAACAACACTGAAGGTTTTAAGTATGGTTGAGGTAACAGTAATCGACATTGTGCGTTATTGCAGCAAGGGTTGGTTTGTTGGTATGTTTTGCTATGTTTCGCTGCTTTTCATCTTGTTCCGTAATCAGTCGACAATTTCCAAATTGCAAGTGTTCCTATTTTCAATAAGAAAAGTTAATAAAACAATTTAATAATTTATTTCAATTGCTGTAGTTTTAATCAAATGGTAATTAATGTATTACTAATAAAGAACTAACCAATATCTTAAGAAAGCGAAACTGATTGGTGGCAAATTTTTTGCATGCGTCAAAGACCAGTCCGGCTCAAAAGCAGACTTGCCTTAGATTAAAGCAAAGTGATAGGCATGAAAGAGCTTGCTACATTAAGACAATAAACAAATTGGTGTTTTGACATGCATTTTCATTGAAATCAGATGCAGTGCCAGTGATTATGGCCACTTAGCTTCTTACAGCCGCTAACAACTTGCAACTTCAGCTAATTCAGAGTGGGCTTATTCACGGATATGGGCCTAATTATTGAGATATGCTACAATTAGGGGTGGGCTTATTTACGGGCATGGTCTTATTCCCGGTTATAAACATTGTTACACAACTCTGAATTTTTACTTTTTAGTGTTAGTATTCTAAATGTAGCCTACATCTAAAAATTGGGCTAGTGGTTTTTTGAGCTTGGCTAGTGGATTTTGATAAAATTCTAGAAGGTTGTGTGATGCTAGTCCTACCTTTTGTGATCTTTGTGATATTTGTGACTCAGAACAACTCTATATAAAAGGGGTGGGAAAAAGGGTAAAGAGTAAGACATTTAAAAAACAAATAAGACACCAAAAAGTTAGTAATATATTTAAATTTTATAACAGTTAACAAACATCCACAAACAGATAACCACTGTTACTTTAATGTCACGTCGTTAACAAAAAGGTGGCTCGCAACTGCAGCACAGAACTTATAAACCAATTAGATATTTCTACGTCCCAGGACTTTTATTATTCTGCGTCACAGTACTAAGTAAAATAAGACTTTCTACGTCCCGGGCCGGCACCTTTAAAATACCTGACCTGGTCTAATCTTACTTTGTTTTATACTTGCCTACTTTATAACTGTAAAATAAAATGTGTTAAGTATGTGGTTACATAATTTTTTCTTGGAATTAATGCACATGCATTGTTTAATTTACCTAAATGAAGAATTGTTGTTCAACTGTTAACAAGAAATAAAGCCTATTTTCCAAAAATAAATTAATTACTGACAGTCATATTGTAATCAATAAATAATTGGGTTTTCCTGTTCCTTATGCATTCGTTCATTTTGCTAGTAATTATTTCCACAGTATATACCGGTAGTTATTTTATTTTGTGTGTCAGAGTGTTAATGTTTCCCTTGGTCAGAGATATTAATAAATTACTTCTATGAAAAATCTGAGATGTATTTTAATTTCCATGTGGAATTTCATATAGTTTAATATTAGATTGGAATGTAATAAAGATGATGAGATGATAGTACAAACAATATCAACAGTAAAGATAAAGATGATGATTATGATGAGAATAAGGATGACGGTAATAGTTACTGACCTTTTTAACTTCAACTAAGAAGTAAAAATATAAAAGATAGTAGTATTTTTTAAAATAAAATAACAACAACAATGATGATGGTGATGATGATAAATTAAAATTAAAACTAATATTAAAATTAAAATAATTGGTAATTCATCAGATACAATAGTATGTAGGGAGCGGGACATAGGTCAGTGGTAAGCATATTCGCTCATGGTGCGATGGGTTGTCGGAGCGATCCCACATAGTGGACCCTTTGGGCTATGTCTCGTTCCAGCCATTGCTCCACAACTGGTGTATCAAAGTCTGTGGTATGTGCTATCCTGTCTGTGGGATAATGCATATAAAATACCCCTTGCTGCTTATCGGAAAGAGTAGCCTATGTGGCGGCAGCAGGTTTCCATTCTCACTATCATAATGGTCCTTAACCATACTCCTGACGCCAAATAACCGTAGATAAAATGTGTTGAGTGCATCGTTAAATAAAACACTTCTCTCTTTCTCTCAATAGTATGTATCAGAGCTTTCCCCAGAGCGCTTTGTGTAGCAGGCTGGCAATGTAAGTGCTTTAGGTATAGTTGACCGTTATGTAAGCACCTTAAATCGACTGCCACTACGCATTTGAATTCAAGTGCTTTAATATAATTGCTTGAATATAGTTTTAAAACAAGTTTCTGAGACTCACAGTCAATGATCTCTAGGAAACATCTTCAGTAAGTCACCTAATTGTACTTCACAACTCCAGTAACAATATGTCAGAACCTTGACACCCAGTAATTTATTAATTGACATCTCCGTTAACCACGCCCCTTTCAAGGCAAATAACCTGATGTTGCTATGCTATGACAAGCTTTCCGACAAATGCATGTGATCAAGCATACTAGTGTGTATGGATACATTGTTTCATTGCGTATTTTGCCGCCCCACTAATAGGCAAAATTCTACATATTCATGTACTTCTATTTTTATCCCTAGTTTTGAAATAAATATATTTAAATGGAAACCTTTTGTGGTGTTTTAAGTACTGGCCTCGATGGTGTAGTGGTCTAAGATGTCAGTCACAAAGATAAAGGCTGGTAGTGCTGGGTTCGTATCCCGGTACAGGCTCCCATCCAAATGGGGTATATCAAAAGTGTTTTCGATTGTTACCATAAACTATACCACATCAAGGATATATATTTTGGTTTCAAACATCATTTTAATGATATATGGTTAATTGACTTATTTCTAAATAATAAAGATTCTAATTGGCGAGCGATATATGCCCTATCATAAGGGGTAATTGTAACATACTCGATGATTAGTTGTAATACATCCATTTACTAGTTTAATAATATGTGTGTGTGTGTGTGTGTGTGTGTGTGTGTGTGTGTGTGTGTGTGTGTGTGTGTGTGTGTGTGAATATTAATAATGTTTCATATATGTGTTCAAACTTCACGTATATGTTGTTTAATTTACTCACAAGTTTTAAACAAAAATTGTTTTGGGTGCGTTCTTCATGAGCCCAGTAACCACAAGACATGCACTGTTCACACCGTTTACTACCTTTTTAACTGTCACAACAAATCAAACAGCTGTTCAGTATTAAGTTTTTTTTTAACGGTAAAATAATTCATTTTCGTTGTCCGTCAGTGTCCATCAGCCTGAACATGAAACGACTCAAAGCGTATGTGTTCCACTAAAATCTGTTGTTTTGCTATTTGTAGCCAGCGTAATTACATTTTAT
>JAUTBY010046653.1:0-10722 GCA_032361585.1 Peltospira operculata | reverse complement strand
GAGAAGGTTGGAAGTATTATTGGTGTTAAATGAGAAGGCTGGAAGTATTATTGGTGTTAAATGAGAAGGCTGGAAGTAATCTCATAGGAGGCAGAACACAGTTCAGAGGTAGAGCAGTGGTTGATGGTGCAGTGGTTTTTGGTTCAATTCCATCTAAGTGCATTTGTAAAGCACAGACTGGCACAAATAATTGCTCAATGGTTCCACCATGAGCAACCCCTGAACTGTGTTTAGTTATGAAAATACATTTTACTCATATCGGGAGCGGGACATAGCTCAGTAGTATGAATGGTTTAAGCTGTTGGCTACATAGGGTCCACGTGCACCCCTAAACCACATTATGTTTTATAGGAACCCTAGCTTCTCTAGAATATGATACAAACAGATAACAGTGAAAAAAATTGGATCCACTACTCATTTTGAACTAGTATTGGAGAGTACTCTAGAAAACGGTACAATTCTGTTGACGTTACGTCGTATTTAATGTTCTTTATATTTTGTTCATTAAAATGTCCACAAATGTGTCAGAGACATGTTTTATGTACCAAATTGAAGCTTATGATCTCCTGATTAATGTGATATGCATCAATATAAGATATATACTTAAAAACCATGCCGAAGTCATCATTAAATGACAAAACCTTGCTTTCACTTTTCTAGTTCCTAAAAATACCTCAATTTTAATGGAACTGTCTTTTTCAGAAAAACAAACTGAAAGGTAGTAATTTGTGTGCTATATATTTATATTCTGCATTATTTTAGCTTTAATTTGACACCAATATCATAATCTAGCATCAAAACCTATCAAGTTATGTTGTTCTGAACACTGTGGGGGGGTTTATTCAATTCTTGGATCATAATCCAAGATCTGCATTATCCATACCTGGCATCTGCAGAGCTTTCCTCAAAGCGTTATGCTGATATGGCCTGTGCCCCCTTACCTCGTTGTGTAAGTGCCTTGATGTCTGGTAATCACCTTAATTACTGGACCATGTCAGCTTAATTTGCAGTCATCCATAACAGTATACAGCACTCAGAATCACACTTCAGGTTCCCACAATACTTGAAATGTCCAGTTAGAAGTCACCAATCCCGTCTTGTTTTAAATTAATGACTCAAAATTTCATCCACAACCGTAACACTAACAGTGGGCTGGATCATCGACGCTCAGTCATTTTAAAATTAATTAATTAATTATTCTACTAGACGTAAGAGCAGTGGATTGCCACACCTATCGTGTTATGTTGCATTTAATATTAAAATAATAAGCATAAACCGTCGACGTCGTGCATACCTTTATTTATAAAGTCAGTTTTACATCGCCGAATATTAATTTGTAAACTTATTTTCTGTATTTGTTTGTTCTCAAAATATTAGTGCTTGACAACGTATCTGTAATCTGTTAAACGTATGGCTGAATAAAAAATGCCTCACTGAGATATGTCAATTTTACATTGCCAAATTAATAATAATAACAGGGGCGTAGCGTGATCTGAATCTGGGGGGGGGTGGGTGGTCGAATACGACGTAAGTGGACCCTTTTTCTATTGTAAGTTTGAATATGTGTGTGTGTGTGTGTGTGTGTGTGTGTGTGTGTGTGTGTGTGTGTGTGTTTAAACTTTGTGGGTTAGTTTAGTAAATTTAAACTTATTTTATTTAACGACGTATCTAACATATTTTATTTCAGTGTCGGAACAAAAACCATACAGCCTTACTCACATGCCAGTCGGGCACTTTCATCAATAGGCTACCGAGATACACTAAATTAAAATAAAAAGTTCAGTAGCCCGTAGTTATTATCTAATTAAATTCAGATTTTATTAGAAGCATATGGCCACTGTCAATCAGCTTTACTTTTCAAGTAACACAAAGGTAAGGGCAGGGATAACAATAGCTGTAATTAAACAATAAATAACACACTTGCAAAATATTTCCACATTTTTATTTAATAGACAATATTTACAGATGACGCTCAGATGTATCGCCAAAAATATGCTACGGACAGAAAATGTGAGCCCCTTAAAAAATTCCTGGGGAAAGGCCTGATATGTAAATCAAATTGGATTATGATATTTGCTTTATAGTAGTTCATAGCCTTTAATGCATAACTCAAATTAAATCATTACTGTAGTATCCAGTATAAGTGTTATTCACTATCAGTACCTTCCCCATTAGCCAACCGGGTTAGAGAAATGTTAAAATTCATAACTGTAGGTGGAGATTATTTGATAGTTTATTTCAATTACCCATTGTTTAAAGTATATAAAACTAAAATTGCTTCCCATTCATCAAGTGTGGTTTATAAAATATGTTACTTAATGCAAGAGCCACAAAATGAATATACCAATAGACTGATGTAATAGAAATGATGCTTGCCCAGTGAAATCCCCCTAGGATGAGTCAGTGTCAGGCTCCGTGCCTCGATGGAGTCCAACCCATGCTACCAGAGGTCCTTCCCATTCGCGAGGGAGGAAAGTTACTGGCCAAACAACAACAGCAAAGAAACAACAACCTCTCAAGGTAATGCATTGGAATGCTGAGGGAATTTTCAACAAAAAAACAGAATTAGAACAGTACCTGCATGAGAAAGCCATTAATATTTGCTGTGTGCCAGAAACTCGTCTACAAGCCAGCAAAACTTTCAAAATCAGAGGCTACCAATGTTTCAGGTCTGACAGAACAAACCGACATAAAGGAGGAATTCTTACCCTCATCTGGAACAACATCTGTGCTTATGAGACAGCAGTGCACGTGCAGGATTGTGAATACCAAGTGATCACAGTCAAGACAAATTCAGAAGAATTACACATTCTAAATCTTTACTGTCCCAATGATCGACCCCTGTCTTTAGACACCATCCAGGTATCTGAAGCAAATTTCTTAGCAGTTGGCGACTTCAACAGCCACTCACAAAGCTGGGGATACGATCGATGAGGAGAAGAAGTAGAAACTTGGCAAGATGAAAACCATTTAATTCTTGTCAACAACCCAAATGACACTCCAACATTTTACTCCAGATGTTGGCACACTATCTCCACTCCAGATCTTGCTTTCTGTACTGAAGATGTCCAGAGACGTATGAAAGGAGAAGTGGGAGAGCAGCTGGGAGGCAGTGACCACAGACCAGTAATCCTTACTGTCAACAAAAAAGACGGCACTGAATCCCCACTTCCACGCTGGAACTATAAGAAAGCCAAATGGGGATAACACTGGAAGATAATGGAGAAATGATTACAGGTAAACAAGCAGCAAATCGCTTAGCTGACAATTATGAAGAACAGAGCAGCATACACATAACTGTCAAACAGCAAAGAGAGGCAAGAAGAGAACAACGGGAGAGATCAACAAACTCAACTCCAGCAGGACCCATGCAACAGCCTATCACGCTGTACGAGTTACACGTAGCTCTAAAGAAATTGAAGAACAGGAAATCACCAGGCCCAGATTTGATCACCAATGAGATGCTAACTCACCTTGGCAGTGCAGCAGTCAACAAGCTACTGGAGATCTTCAGTCACAACTGGGAAGATGGAATCTTTCCACAAATCTGGAGAGAGGCAACATATACATGAAGTTTGAACACATATGTGAAATATAATCTTTTGTTCATTTAACTAATAAATGGATGTCTTACAACTTACCATCAAGTATGTTACAATTACCCCTTATGATAGGGCAGTTTTAACATAATTATATCTTGCCACTTAGAATATTTATTAATTGGAAATAAGTAAATTAACCTTACCGGTATATCGTCATAATGATGTTTGAAACCAAAATATAAATCCTTGATGTGGTATAGCCTATGGTAACAATTAATCGAAAATACTTTTGATATACCCCATTTATTTAACAGTGTTACAAAGGACCCTGGTCTCTCCTATATATGGGGAATATCCGTACGGAAATAGGTCAGACAGCAACACTTTTTCCAATCATTATTTATTCAAAACATCGCATAAAGGTTTTTATTTAAATAGATTATTTTTATTTTAAAACTAGGGATAAAAACAGAAGTATTTGCAGTATTTTGCCTATTAGTGGGGCGGCAAAATACGCAATAAAACAATGTGTATCCATACACACTAGTATGCTTGATCACATGTATTTGTCGGAAAGCTTGTCCTAGCATAGCAACATCAGGTTATTTCCCTTGAAAGTGGCGTGGTTAATGGAGAGGTCAACTGAGGACTACAAATAAGTGCAAATGCCTATTTTAACAAATGGGATAAATATTGTAGTAATGTATCTGTTGTAAATCTTGCATAAATTATTGAATTCTCTCTTATTGTCGACATTATTACTGATTAAATGAACATAGCTTGACTTCCCACACATGTAGACAAAAAGGATTTAAACAGTGTCATAAAATACTAAATTTGTTGACTATATCCAGTAATGGTGACCTCTTACATTCCTGTAACATATCTGTTGTGCACTTTGGAGACAGGTGAAAAGTATGGTCTTATTACAAAGGTATGTTTCAGATAACCCAATAATGCTGATTCCAGTATCCACGACTATGTTTTGTGTTGGTCTGCAGTTACATGCCTATAGATTGTGTCCTTAATTATTTAATGTCACTTGTTTTGTGTTGTAGGGGTCGACTTCTGACAGACGAAAATTACATTTTGGTAGCAGTATATCGCTAAAACCTGTTGAGCGTCCTAACACTAGAATCGGTGTATACAACAGTTGCCTTGTTTATAACGAATCTGCACGCACATCAACTTTGACAGTGCCATATCTGTAATACGAAGTAACAATCGTACCTCTCAGAAGCAAATTTTTTTAAAAAAACTAATAAGAATTTATTTTATAAAAGGCTCAGCGATACACAATACTGATTTTGCAGTGTAGAATCACATTAAATAACATGCAAAGTCAAAACCTACCTTAAGTAACAAGAATTATCACTGCCAGAGTGTTCCACAACCAACATATTCCTGTCTGCATTCGTGCATGAAGTCGTGACAGTTAATGGCACGAAAAAATAATACTGTATGTCGTTAAGTCCCTTGGTGTATCATATCCCTAGAATCAATCTATGTTTGAATCTTTGTTTACAATTGTGACATTGAAACATTTCTGTTACGAAAATAAATATTTTTACTCTCGGAGAACAAAATGATAAAAAATCAGGCAAGAATTAAGTTTATAAACTGATATACGACATTAATTTTGTATTGTTGATTAATCAAATGTGGGATAACTTTAAAACCTACCTTAAATAACTAAAGTTATCACTGACACAGCTCCCATAACCAACAGGTTGTCGTCTGCATTTATACCGGAAGTTACATAGCAGGTTCTGACCTTGAAGAGAAATCGAAAAGTATACTGGTGCACTTTATAAAACATAAAACGTATCTAGGGGCAACAATGAAAAATGTCAACTTCCAACCACGTTTGGATTTTATTTGTTTACAAGATATAAAAGGTAGGATTTAAAAGTTTTGTTATTTGATTTTAATAGTAACATAATCAAGGTAAAATTATATACTGTTATACTAATTGTGCAATTACTATTGCGCATAGGCAAAAGCTTTTTCTGTTAATAGAACGCTCAACGAGCAATCGAGAATATTCAGAATTTGTAATAGACAAAATTAAAATAACAACGTCGAAGTAAGGATTCTTATACACCTTTAGTATTTGTGAATGTGTTATCAACATAAAATTAATGTGTTGTGTACTTCTTTACCCCACAACATGCCTCTGACAATAAAACTTAGTAATGGCTCATTTAGTGTCAACATCAAAATCAGAATCATTGTCACTTGTGTCCTGGGCTATATCAGTTAATTGCTGCATAAGAGCCTTCTCTTCATACCAGAAAGCTTCCAGACCATTTCTTTTCATTCCCTGCTATGTTGTCTGTTTGCTTGTGTTTGCTTGCAAGATGCTGGGTTCAGCAGTGTCAGCCATTTTCCAGATACCAACCTGGTGATTGACCCTTCGAATGTGCTGGGCAAGATGCTCCTGCATGGTGGTATACTTGAAGGGATTAAGGCATCCTCTTTGGCACAAAGCTCATTAATGTATATGAGCCTAAGATGGTCTACTTTTGATGCCTTTTTTGCTCACCATAATATTATTATATGGCACACAAAAATTCCTCAAGGTCATTAATAAGCTGTTCAGGAACATCCCAGGTGTTTCTAAGCATACCATTGCTATTTAGATATGTGGGTACCTTCAGCAGGGCTTTTAATAGGGTTTCCAGTGGTTTGATTTTGCCAATTCCTGTAAAGATACTAGTTGTGTTGCATCTATTAAAGGTGTAAAGAGCCACGAGAGCTGTGCATTTCTCTTGATCAAAGTTCTGCAGCCAGGTCACTAACATTAATCAATATCTGCTTATTACCTATTCCTGTCACAAACAAGACTGATGTCACAAATTAATGCAGCATGGTGGTGCAGGATGAAGACGATGTCAGAAGCTGGACTCTTCATTCATACTGGTAACCCATGATCTTGGCATAGTGGATGTCAAGGATTACTTGAGTGAGTTTCTTTCTGTGATGATTTCAGTGAAGGTGTCACTGGATGTGAGTAAGTTACAAGACAATCACATTGTAAAATAACTCACCTCCCTCATCACTGATCCATACTTTCTGCAGTAACTGAATGAACTTGTTCTGGTCATTGCAGAGGAACAGCGTCCAGTCCTGTGGTTCCTTAGTGGCTGCATCTTTCAAAATCAATTTCTCGCCACAGCCACACCTTAGTCTTTCCAGTGACTTTATGGAATCTGGATAGTATTTAGATGTGCTGAATACCATATCCCGTGACTTTGCCATGGTACCAAACACTTTGGAACAAATTTGACTGAAGTTTTCTGGTATATCTTTCAGATAATAGTAATGTGCATTTCCGTCATGAATTAGCAGTATTTCCTTTTAAGGTGGTATGCCAGCATCCATATCGTCTTTTGTCAAAATACTATCAAAAGAACTGGAAAGACTAAGGCATGGCTGTGGTGAGAAATTGATTTTGAAAGGTGCAACCACTAAGGATGATAATTATTGGTGTCAAATTAAAGCTAGAAAAATGCAGATTATAAATATACAGCACACAAGTGACTACCTCTCAGTCTGTTTTTCTGAAAAAGGTATTTTTAGGAATGTGATAAATGAAAATGAGGTACTGTTGTTTAATGATGACTTTGTCATGGTTTTTAAGTATATGTTTTATATTAATGCATATCACATTAATCAGGAGATAAGAAGTTTCAATTTGGTATATAAAACATTCACTGACACATTTGTGGACATTTTAATGAACAAAATATAAAGAGCATTAAATACGACGTAACGTCAATAGAATTGTACCGTTTTCTAGGGTATTCTCCAATACCAGTTCAAAATGAGTAGTGGATCCCATTTTGTTCACTGTTACCTGTTTGTATCATATTCTAGAGATGCTAGGGTTACTAAAAAAACATAATGTGGTTGAGTTGTGGGAGGGGGTGCACGTGGACCCTGTGTATCCGACGGCCTAGTTCTCTCATAGTGCAGTGGGTCATTATCCTGGGGTACTCGATTTTCGGCAGGTTAAGAGGAAAAAGCTTCTCCGCATGCGCATTGTAATCCCACATTTAATATAACAGAATAATATTATAGTTTCGTTATAATAGTAATGAAATTGTCAAAAATATTTCAAATATTATCTTTTTTATGTCTTTGGGAGACGAAATCCATACATGTCCGGAAGTTGACATGTAAAGTTGCGGCTCCTTTGACCGATGTATTTGTAAAATGTGTACCAGTCTAATTTTCGCTTCGTAAAAAGTATGGTATGTCACGTGGGTCATAAATACATGATGAACAGAACATTAACAGGCGAACTTGAACACATTGAACACAAGTAAAAGTAAATAATTAACGTGTTTCTTAAAGTCTGGCATTGAAATATTATGAACATTTTTGTACAATCAATGAGGTCATAGGAATGTTGCTTAGCGAGGGAATTATAAAATTGTGTTGCTTTTGCCATTATTTATTTATCTATATCATTATTATTATCATCATTATTATTATTATGATCATTTCCATCATAATTATTGTTGTTATTGTTATTTTAAAATGAAGTTGAGCGTGATTTTTTTCCTGCACAATTGTGGTTGAAATTTATGGCGCATATGTGTATCACATGACTTTCTAAACAGACAACAACCATGTCAGTAATGTCTGTACTATCAACAACAATTGATGCTTATTATCATACATTTTCGTGTTGCTCGTGATTTATTATGAAACTTTAATGCTGTGTGATCGCTGTATGTCATTTGACCCTTAATAAATTCGATTTATACCGGTTTTTTCCTCATCTTTAATTACGAGAGTGAAGATTTGTATATGCAAAAAGTGTCGCTGTGAAATCAAAATTCATGCGTGCACAGTCTCCTTGTAAACGTACCATAAAGTAAATACGCCCGGTTACGAGGCTCGCCGAAAATCGGTTCCTGACGATACATCAATGCCAAATGGTGGACCCTTTGGATTATTTCTTGTTCCTGCCAGTGCATCATGACTGGTGTATCAAAGGAACATCTTAGAGAAATTAGTATTTTTTCACTTCTTTCAGCAAAAGGCAGATGAAGCTAGAAGTGTCAATCTTAAGGTAAATATGAGTATACTGATGATTCAATCACTTCATTCAAGCTTATTGAAAAGGTATGAACTGCATACACCAGATTTTGAAACATTCAGGCATAGATACACAATACAGAAATAATTGAGGATAACCACATCAAGCAGACACACCAAATGTATGGCTACCCAATTGATTTAGCAAAGGATAGTAGTTATATTATTTTGTCTTTCGATAAGTCATAGGGGTGATGGGTTATAAAGACAGTCAGTAAGCTACTAGAGTTTTTTTCAGATTAAAATATTTCCAACGCTGATAAAACCATTAATAATATGTGTTGAGTGCATCGTTGAAAAACTCACACCCAAAAACCCACAACATACACACGCACACATGCACACACGCACACACACACACACACACACATATACACACACACACACATACGTACATATACATACAGTCAAACTTGCTAGAGTCGATATTCTGTTTGTAGTTTTTGAGTGAAATGAAACTTGTTTGCATATCTTGTATGCATACTAATAAAAATAATTGCGTATTTAACAATGTTATATGCGTAAAATACACAGATACACATCTTACCTGGAACACTGTATATGTGTGTGTGTCTATATATATAGGGTTGCAAAGGGGTGGATATTTTCCGGAAATTTTGGAAACTTTCGGTGGAAAATGTCTGGAATTTTCTATGGGACATAAATTTGGGGAATTTTTGTAACTTTTCAGTAATTAGATGGTAATGATTATATTATTAAAACTAAACTTCCTTTTCTAACCCAGTAGCTTAATTGACTCAAGTTTGAAGTCACATTTGTTTAAACATGGAAATATAGGCTACTTATGGTTATATAAATAGTAAAATACAAAAATGTTAATTTTAATGTTAAATGACAATGACTTTGTTTTTATATGGAAATTCAATCTATCCCACAATGGATGACAGTATAGAAGACCATCAAAATTTACAGTCTGTTGATAATGCTTCTTGGACTTTCTGATGTATGGAAACATTTGTCCACTGTCAAGAAAAAAATGAAAAGTATATCTGTATCAGGGTAAATACTGTTCAAAGTGCAACGTGAAAAATACAACACTAAAACATCTTGCAAAATGCTCAAAATTTCCTAAGAATAAGTTGATGACTGGACCCAAACAAGTATAGGTGAAGTCTAGTTTTGGCATACCATCGCCTACAACTATTGAGTTGACTGTTTCACTTGGGACCAGTAACTCAAAGCATTCGTAACACTTACGTCAGACGTAAACCAAATTTACTGATTTAAAACAGCAAAGTGATACTACCATATGCATAAATGAGCACATATTTAGATGTTTCAAAGATACTGACCATTTATTATCATACTTTTAAAGGCACTGCCAATTTCAGTGAGTAAAGTTGGTCTACGTCTGATGTTTGTTACAAATGCTTTGAGTTACATGTTCCTCGTCTGACCACAACATGCATGTCATCAGCTGCTGTAGCATCTGTTTCATCTACAACAAACTACCTATGTTTTCTTTCCAATTGTTAATTTCACCAGTTGTAATTGAAATCATTAATACATTATTAAAATAGACCATTGAGAGATAGTTGAATTCAGATAATTTGACTTCAGTTGTTGGCATTTTTAGGTACATAAGTTTAGAAAGTGAATTAAAATTGTATTGTGCTGTTAATTTTCACCAGTTATCATTTATGTCATTTGTTGTATTAGCAAAATCAAGCTTGGTGTAAAAGACATTTTAGTTGTAATATTAAAAGGTATGTTTGCTTCTTAGCTTCTGAATTACTGTATTTCACAAATTTAGAATACTATAATATTTTATATTCAATGGCATTTATGTTAAAAATTCCCCAAAGTTCCCGAAAATTTCCATAAATTCCCCTAAATTCCCAATATTTCTATTGGAAATTTCCCATGCTAAAAATTCCCGGGAATTTTACAACCCTATTATATATATATCACTAAACCCCGCGGAGCATTCTATCCCTTGAATCGTTCTATACAACATTCGCCTTGTTTCTAATGAATCTGCGTGCTCATCAACTTTGACAGCGCTATATCTGTAATACAGAAGTAACAATCGTCACTCTCGGAAGCAAAA
>JAUTBY010045543.1:818-14877 GCA_032361585.1 Peltospira operculata | reverse complement strand
CACACACACACACACACACACACACACACACACACACACACACACACACACACACACACACACACACACACAGAGGCACAAACACACACAAAAATCATCCTGAATGAAAGAGTTTGGATTCATATAAATAAAAATAATATACCCACCCCCGAAAAAAAAGCAAAAAAAAAAAAAAAAAGCAGCATATTTTTCTTCACAATTCTATATATATATTACATAACAACTTAAGGAAACACATCTATTTGATGTTATAGAAACTTCAAATAAATTGATTTCAAAATTTACCCATCACCATAACTGAAGTACTAGTAAACACACAGACAATGTAACTGTAAGATGATAAGTTTAACCAAATTTAACTTGTGTGGTTTTTCTTCAGTACCTGTATGTTGACTTGACACAGATCAAGAGTATATCGCACAACAACACACTCCGTGCTGAGAGACTGTCATTGAAATCACACCCACAGACACACACCACTTTGTGCTTTGACCAAAGGTGTGAATACCAGTCGCGGCTGATCAAATTTCTAATTAGCAGTGGAGATTATTACAGCCCCTGTTGTTGGTTTGTTTGTGCACCTACAAGTGTGATGGTGTTTTCTTAACCACTGGCAAGTTTTTCTTCTTGTCAGATTACGGGCACCTCTCTCGATTTTTGACATCACTCTATTGTGATAAGGAAATGAATATCTCTTAGATAAAATACTGCTGTCAAAATTGTCAGATTAAATGTTTAATACAACACCACTTTGATCTTAATCCATGGTTTATAGGTAGATAAAATAAATATATCAGTATTTACCTAGTTTTTAACAGTAACACAGTTGATAATGGTTAATTTGAGTTTACAGAGAGAGAGAGAGAGAGAGAGAGAGAGAGAGAGAGAGAGAGAGAGGAGAGAGAGAGGAGAGAGAGAGAGATACTTGGAACTAAAACAAATTGAGACAAAGCAAATGTCCTCATAAACCCCAAGTTACAAAACAAAACAACAGCAAACAAGCATTCAACATCTTATTGAGATTAGTTATATGAAATTACTAACTATAGGTCCTACACATAAATATAATATCCAAGCATGTTCATTAATAACCATTCATCCCTCAAATTTCCAATTTGAAATGTAATTATTTCTAAGGATTATTATGATTAATAATTATCTTAATTACATATTTAATTATCTTTGACATGCTTTTCAAGAACTAGGGCACTGAATATAATTAGTTTTTGAAATATACTATTCCTTTTAGCTAGCTAATAAGGAATAATAGCAAAAAGTTATTTGATTAAATTAATTCCTACAAGTTATTGCTTTCTCAGCATTTTAATACATCTTGAGATTAAAATAATTCTTATGTTATTGCTTTCTCTAGAGAAAATGTAGATACATATTAATAACTCTTATTTAAAGAAAACATCTACTTTTCCCATTACTTATTAATAATGTAATTATTGATGGCATTATTATGATTTTTACTGGCATTAAGTGGAACACTTTTTATCAAATATTCAGTAAGATGCAATCAGTTTTTTCTCAAAACAATATATAAAATGCAATTTTGTTATCATTATCGTTTGGAGTACAGGTATTTTTAAAGGTGATGAAATGAAACAAAAAGTCCTATATAAAATGTGACTGGCCACCCACACACGTCCTGGACTATGGCTTAGAAGGACCAATATTTACTGGGACCTGTAGCACCATTCAAACAATGCTCAACAAGCTTCGAAAGTATAGATTTTTTTATTTGAAATTTGTGACAAACAGTTAAACCAACAGCCATAGGGATTAATAGCTGGTGTTTGAGGCACAGTTTACCCCTGGCTGTTCCAGAGGCTGTATTAGAGGTGGGTTGGCAAAGAGATTAGACCCACTCTGTGTTGACCATGGCCAATATTGGCCTAGAGGTTCCTGTGGTTGTGGAAGTGGAAGGAAAAGAGAGCGAGAGATGGGGGGGGGGTAATGTTACTTAGTCCAATTCAAATAATATTAGCCTGGAGGTTTTGGTGTGTGCATAGTGGGGGTGAGGGGTAATATGTGTTACTGAGGGACTCTAGTTAAAAAAAAACAAAGATGATTAGCCTAAATATTGGATGGAAATTTGATAGATGGGTAATGTACATGATTAGTTAAAAGAAAATGTGTCTTCCAGTATAATAAAATAGAAACACTGTTAGCCTGAGATCAGTTCATATTGGTAAATCACTGGGGTTTTTTAATACACCCATGTGGTAACTATCATAATGGTCTATAATCATGTAGTTAACACTATATAATTGTAAATAAAATGTGTTGCGTGTACTGTTATATAAAATATTTCTCACTCATTAAAATACTTTAATACAGAATATATAATACTTAAAGACCAATGTGCCATACACATAAATTCATGAAGATTATAAATAAGCAATAAACTGAGACATTTTTATGACCTATAAACAAGACCAGATCCTTATTTTCCTATAACACAGCTTACATCTGTGTCATCTGTGTGGTTCTATAGATCTCTCTGGGTTTGATCTGCAAATGAAACTCAATATTGATTAATTTATCAGTATCCATTAGGGATAATGTCCGAACCAGCCAAGCATGGCGAGCGTACTCAGTGGTGCATCCACAGATGGAAGCTAGTACGTCAATATTGTCATATTACAAACTCAACCAGCCTTGGATGCTGGAAAATAACCCAGCTCATATTGTAACTGCACCAGTCAACCCCAGTTGATGAATGGTGGAAACAATAAGAGGATTTTATTTTCCACTAAAATTATTCTTCTGTAAACAGAGCTAGCCAGTGTAGGCTTGTGTTCAGCAAGAAAATAATGTTTTTTCCTCCAATGACACGAGACACCCATTGTAGGTCTATGTTCAGTAGCTAAATTATGTTTTTTCCACCAATCACATGACATGTTTGGAGTAATATTGTCAGAAGTATGGAATTGACTGCATTGGCTAAATTCCTTCTTCTCAGTAGACAGTAACAGCAAAGGATTGTGGCTTCCGTGTGTAAAACACATCAAACAGTTTTATTGCAGTTTTAGCAAAAACAAGTGTGTCATGAGACCATGGAATTAGTTTTTAATTTTTTGCTGTTTTTTAAAATAAAAATCTGTAAAAAGGTGGTTAAAGTTGTTATTGCTTTGTGGATTGGAATATTTTAAAAGGGTAGTGAAGTTAATTACATTTGTATTCATTAAAATGCACTTAGCACATTTTTGTTAATGTCTATATCAATGTTAGAATTATTTTCATCAGAACCCCTCTTCCCCCAGCACATAAACGCTTGCACACGCACACACGTACGCGCGCGTGCACACACACACACACACACACACACACACACACAAGGAGAGAGAGACCCCTCCCAGTAGCTTGTTGGCTTTTTATACTTTTTACTTAATCTCTATGGCTTAATTAAACATATTGTTTTAAGGTACCCTAAACAAATTAATCCTAATACTAATTTACAGAAACTCAGGTCTTTTTGTTGACTACTGATATGACGTGTCCTATGAGAAAAGATTCCAGTGTTGGCCAAGTGTTAGGTTTCTCTATGGTATGTGACAAACCATTAGTTCCTCCCCGCTCAGTAGTTCATAGTAATCTAATAGACTCAGTGGTGGTTGTAGGTTTTGTAAAGTCAGTTCAGCATTAAAACATACCTGTAGATTACCACATGTCCACAAAGAGACAGGTAAATCTGAGACACCCAGGGTATTTGTTAATGTTATTGTGATGTATAGTATATGTGTGAGGTCAGTGTATTGTTATAGTCAGTCTGTGGGGGTCCAGCACAGTTTATTCAGATTGTGATCACAATCATACACTTAGATATTAATGACATGCTTTTTAATGTTTTCCCATACCTTATTTTATTTATGTCATTTATTGATATTGATCATTAGACAATCCATTTCAGATCCAGTAAATATATACATAATACAGTCTGTGTTGTCATTTACCTTTTTTGATTAACATTATTCATTCTTCAGGAATAAAAATAGTTAATCCTTTTAGTTCCATAAACCATTCTGGATATAATAAAGTCAAATATATTACACAAGAAAAATTTAGTATTAAACAAGTTAATATAATTAAAGACATTTTGGAGGTGATCTTAATACAGTGGAGAAGTAAAAAGAGTTACGCTATTTTAAGTAATTTTTGAGGTGGTCTTGACATAAGGGAGGGTAGCAATTTCTTTCTGGCACCTTTGAAGATTTGTTTTGTTAATTTAAACCTCATCATATGCCTCAACAAAAATGGCCATGGAGGTATCACTCTATGAAGTCGATTCTGTAAAACCACTTAAATCCTAGCGGCACTAAAACCGTTTCTCTTGTCGTTTTTCCCAGCTGACTGAGGATTCCGATTTCGTAACGGTTTTTCCCTGTGAAGTGATTTCCAACATGTCCCATGGTTTTCGTCAGCTCGTTAGGTGTGAGGTCTGAGCTGAGAAATATGCAAGACTTTATAAAGATGAGGTTAAAAACATTTCATGACTTGTTAATTGCTTTTCGGTGTATTTTGCCGTCTCGTAGCCGTTTCCTTGATCTGCTTGCTCTGTGTGAAGTGCAGTCCTGTTCACTGATGTATTGGTGCAGGACTCTTTGACTGTGTGCACATATTTCAGAGCTGCTTTATTGGAAGACAGCTTTATGTGTTTCTTTGATATTACAATCGTCAGAGAGGGGGTTTTCTAGAAATATTGCAGATAAATTGGCTTGATGTTGTAACATTTACTGATTGATTAGTAATATGGTTTTTAGGTCTTGTTAATTGTGTATTTTACACACTTAATAATAGTGTATTTGAAAATTCTTCCTCTCAGTTGAAATTCTTTAATCTTGCATGTAAAATATACTACTTTTTACTAAATTATGCTTATTGTTTGAATACTTTATTTAAAAAATAAACAACTAATATTTTCCATATATATTATCAATATCTAATATATCTGTATATATTAAATGAACAAGCTTAATTAAACTTTTTTCCAAACCATAAACTAATGCTCTTAATAGATTTCAAATAGGAAATGAGTAAACCTAAAAGGTTAAAATTATTTTTGATGTGTTCTTGACAAAGAAGGGTAACAGTTTCTTTTGGGTATTTTTGATGCTTTGTTTTGTTAATTAATTACCATATACATCAACAAGTACATTTAGATCTGTATAACAACCAAAAACACACAACAAAACCACTATCACTAACAACAATGGTAACAACATAACAATGCCCTACAGAACAATACATTATGAAGTTTTGACTTGCACAAGAATGGCATTAGTTTCACATAATAACCGAAAACATTGTCGGAAGGGAAGAAGAAAACATTTGAATTCTGCCGAGTTAAATTTGAACAGAGAGCCTACGTTAAATTTTCCACAGTTCCCATGACAGTGCTGACAAATATTTGCCTGGATTAAGTGTTGCAGATCATGTTTAAACTGTCTGTAACATCCAGCCTAAAATCTTTTGTATCTCGGCACTCGAAAGACGAAAATTGGTTTGAGAAAAACCAACACGGCCGTCCCTCCGTGGAGAGATGGATTAAGCTGTCCTGTGTGTGAGAGAGAGGTATAACTGTATGTGGTATGTGACAATGCACTCAGTGACCAGATTGTTGAGATAGCTTTTGGATGGGGGGGGGGTCTTTTTTCTTACTAGAGAGCAACAGAGAATTGTAGACTAATTATACCTTTTGTTTTATCATCTGTTTATATTGAAGAATGTCACTGAAAATTCAGAGCACATTATGGATAGATATTTTATTTAGCCTCTTTACAAATATATTGTGCATTTACATGAAAATTATTTTCAAAAACATTTTATTAGTAGAATACTATGACACATGTCATGTAACTAAAAAACCAGCAAAACTTGTTGAGTATATTGTTAAATGAACATCTCTCTCTTTTCTTCTTTTTTAATAGTTTTATATACTAGAAGTGAAGAATAATAATTAGATTTTAGTTTCAGTTCTTGAGATCTTTCCTTCGTGATCATACATAAATTATATATTCATGAATGTGCTTCTGAATTTTTCTTCTTCCTATATTTATAAATAATTCTAGCATTAATATATAACAAATAGGTTATAAAGGGTCTTAGACCAACCCACTGAACCTTTTAAAAAAAGATTATTTGTAACCAGTACTGAGATTTGAACCCAGCCCCTACCAGCCCATTGACCAGTTATTTAGCCTGTGAACCATTAAGCTTGGTTCATACCTTATAAAACAAATACAAGTTCCAGTAACTGTCACAATAAAGCAGAAATTTTACGCACATCCTTTCTGTTTATGTCTGCCCTGACATCCCCCCATATGTCTAGAATGTGTAACAGCTCGATTGATCACCACTGGTGTGCGTAATGCTGACTACATTGATGTGCGCCTGACTATCTCTAACCCAGGCATTGTCAGAGAACCTGACAGGTGCTTCATCATCTCTGTCTCCTAAGGTGTCATCGCTTTGTGCAGTGCACAGGAGACTCAGAATGGCTGCAGTCAGAAAGCACATTGGTGCTGGGCATGCTTTGAATCTGTCAGTTTGCTGATAAAAATATTTGGTGTGTTTCAATCTCATTTGATAATTTAAAGTGGCTGGATTCATTAGTAATATTTGTTCATAATTTTTAAAGAGGATTGGATTTGTTTATATTTTAATTTATTTTAAAAGGGCTGTATTTTTTTTTTTTTTTTTTTTTTTTTTTTTTTTTTTTTTTTTTTTTTTTTTAATTTTTATTATTGCTTATTAAAAAAAATCCATCTGTTAGAATGATTAAGATTCCAGTGACATAGTACATACTTCACGTATTGATAATCTAAACAAAAACTGATTGACCAACCCAATTTTTCCATCCAGTTCTCCACAACTGGTAGAACAAAGACCATGGTATCCTCTATGGAATTCAGTTTGGCACAACCTAATTTATTGCTTTGAACTTAAACAAGCATACATATGAATATACAAGCCTGCATATGAATATAACAGCAGCTGCAGAAACAACAATAAACAAAACAATAGCAATGACAACAATAATAATAGTAACAATAGGAAATGATGCATACAATAGATTCCTTGTTGCCAAATCTAAAAGCAATACCATGCAAATATATACACTTGCAGAATGGGCAAATAAATACAGCATATTATTTATGTGATTTATCCATGTGTAAGAGTTTTATCATGTTGTAATTATTGCCCTATGTTGACCCACACAGCAACATGTAGTCTCCTATGTGCTTCTTATCTTCAAATCGGTGCATCTGTGGTTTAGTATACAAACAGGAATTGCCATGATCATGATGGGCAGGGGATCAATATTCCTTCTCCTGCACTAAATTCCAAATCTGTTAAACATGAAAGTGATTTGAATTGTAGCTAGGGAAATCTAACAGCAGATATTGTCAGGCAAATGAATGACTTGTCAAATATCATAGACACAAATTACTTCGGGGAAATATTAGCACTGTTGAGATGGAATGTTGCAGAATTTTGGACACTCAATAACAATATGACAGAGTGAAAGAGTTTGAAGAATTTCAAGACGTTTTCAGTACTTGTCATGAAAATAGCATAGAAAATAAATATCCTAAATAATATACCAGTATTTGAAGAATTTCAAGACTTTTTCAGTACTTGTCAGAAAAAAATAGCATAGAAAATAAATATCTTAAATAATATACCAGTATTTGAAGAATTTCAAGACTTTTTCAGTACTTGTCAGAAAAAATAGCATAGAAAATAAATATCCCAAATAATATACTGGTATTTGATTCATTTGGCAAATGTTTTACTTTGATAAAAGTCTGGAAACAATGAGATTAAAGAATAATTTATTACACTGATATTCAACAGTGAATTTAAAATTTTGATAAATAGTATTATACATATTTTAAGGATCTTGTGGCATATTATACAAATGGTTGACTTTGTTTCAGCAATATAGATCATAAAAATCCCATATTCAACAAAAGATAGGTAATAAATATTTAAGTACTCTTATAAATGCCCTGGGTAAACATTTCACCACTTAGATAGTGGCATGCAACATATTAGAGGATACATTTCTATAAGTGGGTCATTTTGTTACAGGATGGTGGTCATAAATATTTCATTGTCCATCATAAAAAGGTCCTCATGGTGGGAACAGCTAGAACCTAACAGGTCAATAACTGCTCCATTCACAATCTGCCATTAAACTGGCATGTCTCTGACCTTACAAATCCCATGGATCTAAATCCAGAAGAAAACAATAGTTTTGGCTCATCTCATAATAAAACCATTAATCCTAGAGCAGTCTGAGTAGATAGTGAGTCTGCAAGTGTCACTGTGAAACAGATAGTGCTACTTAGTGTGCTGGTTTAATAGGCTGTATGCTAATTAGTCTGATAGTGTAATTGACAGTATGCTAATTAGTGCAGTGGTGTAATTGACAGTATGCTAATGACTTTGATAGTGTAACTGACAGGCTGATGGGCAGTTCTGTACTGGTGACATCTCTGTTAGAATTAACACTAGTTGAGTTAGGGAAGTCTGAGTGATTGAACCTCTGTTCAGGATATCATAGGGTATTAACCCTTTTACCACCACATTTGTTTAGTGCAATAGTCAATGTTTTGAATTTGACAGATACCTGTTGCTTTGTTCTGGATACACTGGGTTAATCTGTTATAATCTGACTATACCTGGAAGAACTTCAACCAAATATTTAGTCTGAAAGATACATCCTTTAACATTAAATTCTGTAAACCTGTTGATTGTTAAAACTCAGCACTGTCCAACATACACTGATATTTATACTGTATTATATAGACATTCCCTTCTTTTGTGTGGTCATTAGTGTCTGTTATGTCCATTGTTGCCTCTGGTGACATTTATCAAGTGAAATGGACTGTGGATATGAGACATACCCAGCTTGCTGGACAATGGTCAGTCTACATCCACATTAAGCTGGTTGTAATTCACCAGTGGTCATTTGTGGGGTCAATAAATCGAGCTCAGTATATGACACAATCTTGTGACAGTAACATCAACAGGTTTGTAATGAGCCCGGGGTTAAGTTAGAGCAGCTTAATATAACTGTATCACATACAATAGGCTTTATGCAAAGTACAGCAGTAAAGCATCTGCTCTTAGTGCAGTGGGTTGTTGGATCGATCCCACCTAGTGGACCCTTTGAACTAGGCCTATTTTTTGTTCCATCTAGTGCTCCACAACTGGTTTAACAAAGGCTGTAGTATGTGTTGGCTTATCTGTGGAATGGTACATATAACAGATCCTTGATGCTGATTAGCTTATGAAGTTATAACAATTGTGTTTTTTCCCTCAGTATTTGAGTGGGTCTTAGCCATATGTCTAATGCATATAACCACAGTATATAAAATGAAAAATACATTGTTTCCAGATTCAAAACAAAATTATATTGATAAATTATTTCTTTTGATAAAAGAGGAGGTATCCTGTGTGTAACTTTTCACTAATAGTAGGCTACATTTACTTTATGGCACATCAATAAATTTACAGACTGTCACCTGCATCCTTAATTTTATTTTTTATTTTTATTTTTTCCAAAATTTTCTGAATTACTTTGTTATTCAGTGCACCTTGGTTTGTGTAATTAACTAGCAATTCTCTGACAGAAAATGAAGATTAATACCATGTTTCCAGCTCGCCATTATAATTTGTGTTTTTGTTCACCTGATGTCGTTGAGTGCACAGTTCAGGATGTTCGGCGACTCTGAAATATTTTTTCTGCCGACCTGACTTGTGATTGCACACTTGATAATGGGTGAAAATCAATGGGTTGACTTTGTGTCAGCTCACAACTCATTGTGTGTTTAATGTACGCGTTGTTGCGTCAATTTGGCTAGCAGGTTCAGATGCTACAATCGACTATTATGGAACGTAGTCTTTCAGTTTTGAAATGAATCACTGGTTTTGGGGTGTGTTTTTTTTTTTTCATATCCAAAAGATTTTCAGTTAAAAGGTTATTCTTTTGAGTTTGAAGTAATATTTTTTTGTTTTTTTGTTCTTTTTTTTATATAGCCAAAAATATACCAAGTTTTTTATGCTAGAATGAGATTTTACAAACAAAATCAGTTAGCTTTGACTACTTACAAATTGTACCATTGGTTTTTAGTGGTTTTAAAGAAAACATTTTACTCTAGTGCTAAAATATTCATTGATATTAATGTGCTGCTGTATCCCACACATTATTTATTTATTTTAATTATAGTTTTAAATTATTATTATTATTTGGTTTGAGCTAAAATATATGTTTATTAGATATTGAGTTTTTAAAACAATCTAAAATATTTGTTAGCTAAATACCTCACTAATTGAAGATACTAAGCGTAATAATTAAAGTGTTAGCATTAAAATGTTTTTAATGCAACCAAACCATTTATCTTTTAAAGTAAAACTAAAAGATTTAGCATAAGATAAAGCATGTGTTCAGTTGGGTTACAGTTAGTTTTGGAATCTGCTACTGTTAGGTGAAAATGTGTAATCGATTCAGCACTCTGAAGTTACCTAGTTACACGAGAGCTGGCCTCTTGAGTTAGAATTATAACAACCCACACCAAGTCTGGCCGCTATTACCTGCGGTGATATAACCTGCTCAGGGAGGAATTTACCACAGACAACAATATGTCTGGCTGTGTTGTCACGGTAAACACCAATCACAATTTTTGTGACTTGTGTTGTTTGTGGCCATACCACTTGAGGCATAACCGTTTTGTCTCTTCTGTTGTACATTCTTCCCTGTGTGGACTTTAACCATGGATTTTTACCACGTAGTCATAAAATTAGGAAGAACACCACTTACGATAACACACTATGGGTGGAAATCCTTTCAGTGGTTTTCTGGGTTTTCAAAACCCCTAAGGGCCATCATGTCTCATCTCAGTGGACTTTTCACGGGTCAGTGGAAAGGGTTTAAAATGGAACAAACAAAATTTTGTATTATAGAGCAGTTGACCATGTTTGTGAATGAGGAAGAAGAAAGGAACTGTTTTATTTAATGATGAATTCAACACATTTATAGCTGTGGTTAGTGACTCTGAATAATTAAAATGATTGACAACATTACATTTGTTAATGAAAAAACTAAAACAGCAATAACTGATTAATATAGGGTTGATTGTAAACTGTGCTTGAACAGGGCACTTATACCACTGATCCACTGATTGATATACTAATACATTAAACATGTCATATAATCACTGGGCTATGCTTGGCCATCTTGTTAAAAAAGAAAAATTCACCAAAGTATACATTTTCAGCAACACTGAACTCTTTATGTACCTTCTACAAACAAAATATACAACACGACTCCAACAACACGACTCCAACAACATGACTCCCAACATCTCATGGCTGTCATATACATGTGTTGTCCAGAACTTGTGACGTTCCCAAGTGGTCATTGGTCACTTCTAAAGTATTCTCTTGACATCTTTCTTCCTTTTGTCTTCTGCATGACCTGTTATTTTCTCTCATGCTTTGTTTGTGCAGTCAAGAGTCGACTTAGTCTACCCCATCATTCATCTCTGACAGGCCAGGCAGAGCATATACTTACCTCCGTACCAAATAATGACTTACCTGTTTCAAGTCCTCCACACTTGTTGAAGGGTGTTTATTATTTAGACGTTTTCTCATTTGTTATACAAACATGCTTTTGCTGCAGTTTTAAACATGTGGTTTACCAACCTTCATGGTACAGTGGTTAAGTTAATAAATAAGCTGGTAGGTACTGGGTTCGTATCTCTGTATTGGCCTCTAAACCAAAGAGGGGAGTGAATTTTCAAAGCACTTGTAACACTATAATTATGTAAATCTCTCTTATAGCAACGTCATCAGTTATGACAATTAAATGAATCTTAGCTGTAATATAGCTTTGAAATTCAGGACCAGTGTTTTCTTTCTCTAATAACCATCACCTAACAACTAACAAAAAACACTCACTCTGTTGGAGATATTTGAAGTATGTGTTTGGAACAGCATGCTTGAATCTTAAGAAGACATAAGCATGAACTAAATACAAATAACAAATAATATATTGTCTTGAATACACTGAGTGTTAGAACCTGTTGATTATAATAGCTTAGTGTCCCAGGGTTGACTCATGATACCTGAGGCTGTACAGTTATTGTGTGTCGTGATGCAGTAAACTGGAGATCAGAACCCGATCAGGCATGGTAGAACATAAGAGA
Source organism: Peltospira operculata (assembly GCA_032361585.1). Classification (NCBI taxonomy): domain Eukaryota; kingdom Metazoa; phylum Mollusca; class Gastropoda; order Neomphalida; family Peltospiridae; genus Peltospira; species Peltospira operculata. The sequence continues at coordinate 2,653 of JAUTBY010045543.1, read as the reverse complement.
TAATTCTGTGGCTTTTGGGCTTTTAATTTCATGACAACTGAAATAATCTAGTATTACAGGACAAAACCAACTATTTTAGGGATTTCAGAGTATTAATATAATCTTCTAGGAGCTGAAATAGTGACTCACCAGTATGTAAAACAACAACAAAAAAACAACAACAAAAAAACACACAAAAGAAACAACAACAACAACAACACACACCAGCAAAACCTCACATAATAAGATATTCAGTATAATGAATTCATATTTATTCATTCATTTAATGATTCAGTATTTAGTAGAAAAAACTCCCAGTGACTCACTGATGGGGATTGATCTCCGACCAACCATGCATCAATGGGGTTTTTATACCACTGTGCCACAAGTGGTATTTATACTGCAAAAGTTTTATACCATAAACAAAATTGATGAAATATTCCATTATATTACATATAGAGACTAAAATTTTTAATATAAAATTGGACAAGCAAATCAGGTTTATTTTCCAAACTCCAAAACGAAGTGTAGCGAATTAACAAAACCAATATCCGCTGTCACTGTGAGACAGCTTGTAATAATTACATTGGCCCAGTTCAATGGTCTGGCCAGCAGTTGGGTCATTCACATGCCTGCATCCAAATGGGGACATTTAACATGCATCTGTATAATGTCCCACTCCACAGAGGACTTGGCCACCTTTTAAAGTTAAATACCACCACTTGCGGCATGGGTGGACTATGAACTTGGTCCCAATATTTATGCTGATTTTATTCCAACAGCTGTCTGTTGTCTTTGAAGTGTTTCGTCACACGGGCCAGGCGAGGCCACTCACAGGTCAAATCTGCCGGCAGAATTAAAATGAGGGGATTTTGTTGGTAATTCCGAGACCAGCTTGCTGACTCGTTCACTTCCGATCATGCTAATATCGCAAGTTAGAGAGCTTAGGAGCATGTTATCTGACTGGTACATGTTGTATGTGTCTTCAAACACATAATGGTGTGAAAAGAATACAGATTCGTGATTACTTTCTGTGTAAATATACATGGTTGTATATAGGAGTCAATGTCAAAGCTTAGAAATATATTATGTTCTGTGTGGTTTCAAACATAATGGTGAATGCGATGTAGCTCAGTGGTTGAGTGACTTCTCATGGGTCATTAGATTACTCCCACATGGTGGATCCGTTAATCTGTTTCTCATTACTGTCAGTACTCTACATTTGTTGTTGCAAAAGCTGTGGTATATACTATCCTACCTATAGGATGGTGCTTATAAAAATATCCCTTTCTGTTGAATGGAATGAGTAGTTTATAAAATTACGTGAGGGTTCCTTTTTCACTATCTGAATAATCCTTAGCCATATGTCAGACACCCTGAAACCTTAAAATGAAAATGTGTTGAGTGTGTCATATAATAAAACATTTCTTTCCTTCCTTAAGAACACGTTACATGGTACAAACATTACATGTGTTCAATGCACCTGACTAATGTGTGATTCACCGAGAGATTTATTAATCGATTTTATCAAAATTATTTCAGATGCCAAGATAAAACGTTAAAAAATATTTTCAGTGCTTTATTAAATACTAGTAAAAATTGAATGTAAATAAACATGTATGAACCATTGTTTTATTTCAAGCTTTGACTAATACATGACACTAAAATGGATACAGTTTGTTTTACTTCTGTATGAAACTGTAGAATTTATTTGAAAATAACCAGCAATGCAACAGTTTATTATGCTTTGACTAACATATGACACTAAAATGGATATAATTTGTTTTACTTCTGTATGAAACTGTAGAATTTATTTGAAAATAACCAGCAATGCAACAGTTTATTATGCTTTGACT